>AYEL01085801.1:0-139575 GCA_000484575.1 Olivierus martensii
GAATCTCACAAAGCAAGAACCAATTACCATATTTTCCATAGAGTTAATACTTCGATTAGTGCGAATTCGATTAGCGCAAGAAATTCGTGGAACCAATTATTCGCGCTAATCGAGGTCTACCTGTATAGCAACAGATATTCCAGATTCATATTATTGAATTGTTGTAATCTGAGGCAAAAAGAAAGCTGGATGGCAGGGTATGATTGTTAATCAGTCATTTTTTTACAACAATACAATTTTATTGAAGTGTTCATTCAGCAGAAAATATGAAAGAAATGTTTAATATTTCTGAATCTCAACAAAAAAAATATTTAATGAAGAGAATCAGAACCAAAATATGCAATGGAAATTTAGCTGCAACTAATAGAAGTGGAATGCCAACTAGCACACACGATTGCCTGAAGCACAAATCTAATGTCTGAAAATACCAGATGTCCAAAAATAATCATCTGATATTTGCTAAATGATTAGAACTCTCAGAAAAAATACAAATTGTTGCTTAGAAACATTGAGAATTGTTATATTTCTATTTAATATTAACTGATAATATATATGAGTCATTGTCATGCTTAATCTTTAAAAACATTGATCTACAAATTACTAATCTCATTAGTGAAACTAAATAAATAAATTATTTTTGTATGTATTTAAATATGAGTACTCAAACTCTATGTTTTTCTAATAATAGAATTGTGAATAAATAGATATTTATCAGAAATAAACATGGTTGATCATGTGACTGGTGCAATAATAACAACTGTGTGACTAAGGCAGTAAATCTTAAGATCTTATGAAAATTTTTCCAATTTTTAACTTCCCCTTATATAAAGTTATGCAAGAGAAAATTAAAAATTTTTTATTTACAAAACTATTTGACTTATACATGAGTTTATATAGTATATGTAGTATATATATAGTATGAGTATATATAGTATATAGTATATATATTTGCATAATAAAGAAAATGAAGTGTGTTCAGATAGCTGTATGATTATTTAGTTGATAATATATACTTAAAAGTAAATGAAGAATTTATTAAAATATTAATAAGCTTCATTTATATTTATTTTATAGCTTTGGGTCACAAATGAAAGAGAACATAAAAAATCTGCTGTATATTTTTGGCCTGGTTCAGATGTTAAAATCAATGATGTTAGACCAACATATTTCAGGACATACAACGGGCAAGTATTTAATTTCTTCTTTATTAAAAAATCATAATAATAATGAAGAAAGATGATTTTAATGGATTTTTTATACCAAAACAGTTTATTGAATTGTAAAATATTTGTCTTTCTATTTAGGCAAGTCTTTCAAAAATAGAAGACTGACAAATTTAAATTTATTTTCTAATATATATTGACAATTTAGTGATAGGCTTTGTCAATATTAAATCAAATACAATCAACTTCCAGATACATAATATTTTTAATCTTAAAACCATTTTTGACCTTAATCTAAGATCAATTTCAGTTATACAAAAACAAAAGTTCCTATTTAAAATGAAATATAGAATGGATGCTATAAATTAAATTAAAAACTCGTAATGTTCCATGTTGCTTAACATATAATATTTAAAATAGTTTAAAAAAATAAATAATTTAAATTATACTATCTTGTGTAAGATAATAAATTTCATAATATTACGTATAATATTTCTAATCTTGCTAAATTTACCTCTTGTGAATTCATTTAGAATTAAACTGCCAAATTAAAAATTATTTAATACTTATACTACAGTGCCACTATCTATTGGATTAATAATTAATTATTTTCATTTTTAGGCTAAATTGGTGCCAGCTGTTATTTAATTATTAAATAATAGATGATGCCATTTTAGCCTAAATTGATTTATAGCAAGTTTTGAAAGAATTCTAATTTGTAATGGAATTTTTATGATGAAATTCTTCTTGTGTCTGTGATAAATACATTTAATAATAGTATTCTCCAAATCTTCTTGTGAGGGTAATGGATAAAGAGGTGGAGTGAGAAGCAGATTGAATCCTATTCAAATCCAATTATAGTTAAGGAAATTTTTTTCTGTGAAGACTTACATAAAAGAGACATAGGAAAAATACAAGACTTTGATGAAGAAGGACTATAAGAAAAGATAAAAAAGGATGTCAAAGAGAAGGGGGATAGAAATAGAAAGAGTGAGATAGCAAACAACTATTTCAGTAGCACATCAAACAACTGTTTTAGAACATTGCTTCCCTTCTTAAGAAGTAATGTACCCAAACAGATAGTCTACAATCTTACTTCATTTTTTAATTTAATTTAATTTAATTATAGAAAAGTTCCCTTGGAGTGTCGTATTCAGACAATATTTTCTTGGATTGATTTACCTGCTGAAAGTAGACCTTCCTTCATTACCATCCATCTTAATGAACCTGATACTACAGGTCATAAATATGGACCTTATTCAAAACAGGTTTGCTAATTTCTTTTATTATTAGTTTTTTATTTAAATTTAGTTTGATTTGTAAATTATAAATAAGAAAAAATCTTTAACATCATTCAGAATAATGGAAAATTTTGAATAATTATTGTACTTGTATAGTTTTGATATTAAAATATTTAATAAATGCTAAAATAATAGATTAAAAATTCTTGCTGTTAAATTAGATATTTCTTATTGATATACTAATTAACTATAGTCTGTATACTAACAAGAGAGGTATCAAAGTGTAAAGTCAGAATTTGGTGAAATTTATATCACAAATTATTTAGAGGTGCTGATTTCAAATATCAAGTATATTTTTTCAGAAAGTGAAACACTTATTTTTTTGGACAATATTTGCATTGTTTCTCAAAGAGCTATTATTGCCCTTTACCATTGTTTATAAAGTTTATGCAAAATGCAAACTTTACAAAACATTTATAACAGTTGTGCTTTACAAGTTAGATGTTAATCTAAAGGATCAAAATAACATAATCAAGTCACATTCTTTATTCATAATCAATCTTCATCTTGCAAAAAAAATTGCAAGACAAAATTTCTCTTGTAAGAATTTTCCCTTCATTTTCAGCCACTTATTCATAAAATAATGCCAGCAATGGAAGGGCTACAGAAAGTTTTGTTTGTTGTATTTCTTTAATGCCATTGTTTTTGAATTATGATAGAAACTAATTTGAGTGTAGGATATGGATAATCAGTTATCTAGAAAAGCATTTCCCAACTGGGGTCAAAAGAAGCTTTGCGGAGGTCCACAAGAAAAAATTGTATTTCGGGGATCCATTTAGGAATCCATTTAGGTTCATTTAGGAATATTAGATATGCATATATACAGTAGTTAGTACTCGGGGTGCATAAGCAAAAAAGATTGGGAACCCTTGATCTAGAAGTTGATTATCCATGGATAAGGAAGAGAAATTAATTATAACATTCATCAGTTCAAAGTATCTATAAATGATTGGAGAGGTTTTGTAGCTTTGCAATGTTTACATTAACTTCCACAATGGACTTGTCACAAATAACATTAATCGAAAACTGTGAATCTTCAGCTGAAATATTCAGGAAACTAGATTCCATTTAATGTCAGAAGTCTGAAACAAACAAAATGCTGGTGCACAAAAGATATTATCAATATAAAATGGATCCGAAAGATTCAATAGCGCAACATATTGCTAAGGTAGAAAACATAGCTTGAGAACTTCAAGAAACCAGAGAAAAGGTTAGCAATACTTCTATCATGATAAAATTTTAGAATCATTGCCATCAAAGTGTATAGAATAGGCTAGCATGGCTTTCAATGGTAGAAGATAAACTATTGAAAATCTGACAGCTCGTCTGCTGGATGAAGAAGCTAATTTAACTGCCTCTCAATATAAAATGGATCTGAAAGATTCAATAGCGCAACATATTGCTAAGGTAGAAAACATAGCCTGAGAACTTCAAGAAACCAGAGAAAAGGTTAGCAATACTTCTATCATGATGAAAATTTTAGAATCATTGCCATCAAAGTATAGAAACTTTAGGCTAGCATGGCTTTCAATGGTAGAAGATAAATAAACTATTGAAAATCTGACAGCTCGTCTGCTGGATGAAGAAGCTAATTTAACTGCCTCTGAGAAAGATGAAGAAGCACTTGCAATGGCTACATTCCACAATAAACAACAGGATTCAAAACCTCAGTGAAAAGGCAAGATCAAAGTGGCATGTTATAACTGCAAGAGAAAAGGACATTATGCATGAGATTTTAAGTCTCCAAAAAGGGATAGAATGCCTAGAGATGATAAAAATTCAAGAGAGACTTGTGAATAGAGTCATTTCTTTGCATTCAACACACTTGAGAATGATGAATCAGACAACACTGTCAACTTTGATCAAGAAGCATGGATCCTTGATAGTGGAGCATCAGCTCATATGACTGGATGTCGTGAATACTTTCTTACACTGGAAAATGTAAATGAGCCAAACACAGTAATTCTTGGGAACGATGGAAGACTATCAGTAGAAGGAAAGGACGATATTAAAATTAAGAAAATGATTGGAAATAAATGGTATGACTCCATCATTACTAATGTTTTATTTGTACCCAAATTAAAGAAGAACTTATTCTCAGAAGATGTTTTAACCAAAAAGGGAATGAAAGTAATAAAAGAAGATAACCGAGCAGAAATTTTCCAAAATAATAAATTAATAGCAGTCGGATTGCATGGTTCGAATAATCTATATTCAATGCTATTCAATACAACGCTCCAAGTTGAATCAAATGTGGCACGAAAGACTAGCTCATATAAATAAGAAATCATTGCTCAAGATGATATCAGCAGGATTTATAGAAGGCGTGAGCTCAAATGAAATTGACGACTTTTTCTGTAAAGCTTGTGTACTTGTAAAACAGCACAAATTTCCGTTTTCATCTTCAGAGAGAATGAAAAATAAACCAGGAGAGTGTATTTATTGCGATTTGTGTGGTCCAATGTCAGAATCTTCTCTTGGAGGAGCCAACTACTTCATTCTATTCAAAGAAATTTGTGTGGTCCAATGTCAGAATCTTCTCTTGGAGGAGCCAACTACTACATTCTATTCAAAGATGATTGCTCTGGATACTGAATGGTATCATTCATCAAACATAAAAGTGATGCAATTGACAGCTTCAAAACATTCTGCAGAAAAATAAAAAACAGATACGGTTACTCAGTAAAAAGCTTGAATACCGATAATGGAAAAGAATTTGTCAACAATAATTTTAAGGAATTCGCAAAAGCGCATAGTATCAGTCTAGAAACAATAGCTTCCTATCCCAAACAAACTGGAAGAGCTGAAAGAGAAATGAGAACAATAGTTGAAGTTGCACATTCTATGCTACATGGGAGAAATATGCCCAAGTATCTATGGGCTGAAGAGGTTAGCTTACATACTAAACAGAACTCCTACCACAAAAACTCCAAACTCTATTCCATACAAGATATGGACAATGTGAAACCTGTTCTCACTCACAGAGGCGGATTTAGCGGCGGGCGCACCGGGCGCACACCCAAGGCCCCGACTTCTGGGGCCCGCAAAACTCCAACTTTACACATTTTTCTAATGTAATTATAATTACGTAAAAGTTTTCAATCAATAGTAAAACCTGATAGTATGTTTATATTCGCTTATTTTCATTAACAACCAAGGCCCAAATATAATGACAAACAATTACCATATACCGAATACGAATACAGTACTACACTGGCAACACTGCGAAAAATATGTAGTAACCTACTTCACCTTTTGCTATTCAAAATATAAATAGTATATAATATGTTTTGTTTATTTAAAAATATGGTCAATATGTATTTTTATTCCCTTGATTCTCTCTTTTTTAAAGGGGCCCAATATTTTCTTCTGCACCTGGGGCCTCAACCTGTCTTAATCCGCCACTGCTCACTCATATACGAACTTTCGGATTGGAAGCTTTTATATTAGTTCCAGAAGTACTTTGAAAGAAACTTAATCCTAAAAGCAAAAGGATGATTATGGTTGGATATGATAGAAATTCCAACAATTACAGACTTCTGGATCCCAAAACAAAAAGGATTAAAATATCTAGAATGTATTATTCAATGAAGGTAAAGGCTGGAGTAATAAAAAAGTCCTGATCATTAACCCGAATCAGCAAGAATCAAATCTCAAAACAATTCAAGACCTCATTGTCACAGATGAGGAAATATTACAAGAACAATTGAACCAAAATGAATTTAATAGCAAAAACAAATCTGAAATAAGGCATTCCTATAATTTGCATCCAAGAGAAGAACTCAGACTCCCGAATGATACATAACAGATAATGCTTATGAAGCTATAGCTCTCTGTGCTGAACTTAAGATACCACACCTAAGAAGAAGCTATGGAGAGCCCTATGCTTTTTATAAGATACAAGACGACATTCAGGTTTATAAAGAAAATCCAGAAATAGTTGAATATATGAAGCTGATAAATGAAATATTGCAATAAAGGAAGAGCTCGACACACTGATAAAGAACAACACGTGGACTATACTACCAAGACCAACCAATAGAAACATAGATTCAAAATGGATATTCAAAATAAAAAATTCTATAGAGAGAACAATGCCTTGATATAAAGCAAGATTATGGGCCAAAGGATACTCACAGAGAGAAAGAATTTACTATACTGAAATCTTCTCACCGACGACAAGATATGATACTATTCGAGTGTTACTCACAATAGCAGCACAATATGAGCTTGACATTATACAGTTCGATGTCAAAACAGCATTCTTACACAGAGATTATATACATGATTCTACCTAAAGGAACAAATATTGATCATAAATATACTTGCAAATTAAAGAAGTCATTATACAAATTAAAACAGTCATCCAGGTGTTGTTCAACACCTGGATGACTTTTGGAACAAGAAATTTGACAGTTTCTTGAAAACTTTTGGTTTCAAACAATGCAACGCTGAAAACTGTGTCTACAGCGGAGAATTTAAAGGAAGCAAAGTATTTCTCGCTCTCTATGTAGACGATGATCTTATACTAGCACCAAAAAGAAATGTCTTCACGAAATAATAAGTGAACTGAAGAAAATTTCGAAATAACAGTAACAGAACCGAATTACCTTGTTGGAATGGAAATTATTAAAGAAAAGGGATCAGTTTTTATTCATCAAATGAATTATATACAAAAATTAGTCAAAAGATTTAATCTTGAAGATGCTAAGGCATTAAGTATACCATCAGACCCACATGTTCATCTGAGTGAGCGCTCGTCAAATACATTTAATAAAGAAAATATACCATATCAAGAAGCAGTAGGCTGTGTGATGTTTGCAGCAATTGTAAGCTGACCAGATATTATGTACTCAATCAGCTTAATAAGCAGATATCTTTTGAACTACAATCCTTGAACATTGGAATGCCGTAAAAAGAATCATAAAATACCTGAAAGATATAGCCAGTCTTGGTATTAAATCAGAAAGAAGAGAAACCCCAATCTCTTATCGGTTTCTCCGATGCCAACTATGCATGCAATGTAGACATATGACATTCAACGACCAGATGTTTTTATATTAAACAAAGGTCTAGTCACCTGGATGAGCTAACGACAATGAAGTGTCTCTCTCTCAACAACTGAGGCAGAATATGTTGCTGCTTCATGTGTGGTAAAGGAAGCAATGTGGTTGGGCCTATTATTGGAAGAAATTAATGAATCAGTGGGAGGTCCTGTTACACTGAATAAAGACAACCAAAGTGCCATCTGTTGATAAGAAATACCAAATTTCGTAAAAGAACTAAACACATTGATGTCCTGTATCACTTTGTATGCAAAAAATACAATGACAGTTCTATTGATGTCAAATTTGTTCTTTCCAAAAATCAGCTGGCAGATATATTAACGATGTCTCTTCCTCAAGATTGATTTACATTCCTTCGTCAATCAATAGGTATGGATTACAAGGATGAAACATCAAAGTGAGAATATATCAACAATTTCGAATAAATAATAGACGTTCATCACGTCAAAGTATGATAGGTACTTAATTAGTGGGAGTGTTGGAATTTGCTATAAATTTGTGTGCCTATACATATCTACCACTGGGAGGAGAAACGCAGTTAAAAATAGACAGACGCTGTTTCCGGACTCTTTGTTCTCTGTTCCTCTGTATTAGTCATTCTTTCGATAGCCATCATTAGATGCAGTTCTGTACCATCTTTATTCGTATATTAAAGTAACTTGTAATCAATGAATAAGTGTTACCACTGTTTTCTTACCTAAATACGTAACAATATATTTTAGATTATAACTCTGCTTGACAGTTCACTACTAGTTATTTATTTACATATTTAATATATTTTTATATATTTAAACATGAAATTTATAACAAAAAATTTTTAATTTTATGCTAGATGAATGAAACTCTAGTAGATGTAGATGAATTTATTGGTGAACTAATGACTGGACTTCAAAAAAGAAATCTTCTTGGATGTATAAATATTATTATTGTGGCTGATCATGGTAATTATAGTTTAGTTTTATCAAATAAATTATAAACATTTTATTAATTTTTGTTTAAAAAATTTTATTTCAAATGATTTAAATTTATTATTTTCTTGGGTAGAATTTGTAATAAATGTTAATAAAATAGATACATTTTAAATTTTATAAAAGTTAGTATGCAAAGATTATAGACATTCTGCTGCTTTATAAAAATATGAAAAAACATTTCAGCTCTGGGCAGAAAAAACACTTTAATACATACAAAGAAATGTTTTTGACTACTGTCAACTAGTCTATATCAGCTTGCATGTTAAATTTACAATAAATAGTTTCATAGAGAACCATACAAACCAACAGTATACCAACAGTACATAGTGATGGAATAAACTCCAGACTTCCTAATACTCTCTTTTTTCTATTTGCTTATTAATTTTCCTAACTGACCTATCTATGTCTGGATCATAAATTATAGTAATATAATGTTCATCTTCCTATATTTATGTTTGATTGCTGGTTCCTGGGCTACGGCAGCCTGCTATTTGTTTCTCATGACATCTTTATAAATATCATGCATAGTGCTATGGGTATAACCATAACTATAATCTTGTTCTAGGATCTTATTGAACTCTTTATGTTTTATCTTCTTGCATAGTACAATGAGTATGGAATCTTTTAAATAGGGCTCAAAATGCCACAATTTTAAAATTCATTGGGTTTTCAAACTATACACATATAATGATAGGTGAGTAGATATATTTCCTACAGACATTCATAAGATATTCACCTCCTTGAATATTCACTTCTACATCTAGGTAATGAAAACTTTGTATCATAATTTGCTCCAATTTTAACTTCAGTCCCAGAATACTATCAGTTAGGACTTGAGCAAGATGATCTATCTGCTATTCATTCCTCCATATTATACATTGACGGAAAAAAAAATCCCAACACCAAGAAAAAATTATTGTAGAGTAATGATTCACCTCCTTGAATATTCACTTCTACATCTAGGTAATGAAAACTTTGTATCATAATTTGCTCCAATTTTAACTTCAGTCCCAGAATACTATCAGTTAGGTCTTGAGCAAGATGGTCTATCTGCTATTCATTCCTCCATATTATATAAAAGTCAACAACATACCTCACATATAATTTCATGTTTGCCATAAACTGGCATAAAAACCTGTTCCTTCTTAAATTTAATCATCAATTTGGCCATGACACATGCCATAGGGCCACCAATTGGAACACTTTTCCATTGCTTATATTTTCCTTTATGCACAAAATATGAATTATATGTTATTAGATGACAAACCTCTCTTAAAATACTCATCTTAGAATGAGCATCTGGCACATGTTCCAATATAAATATTTATACAGTAAAAGAGGCTGAAGCAATCTCCATTAAGAGTACAAGAATTCATAGTCCAGAACCATAATTACTTCTTTTGTAAAGGTCTGCACTCTATTAATCTATTGATAAAAATCTTCTGCAGAACTTACTATTTTTATATATCCTTTCATTATATCAATACATCATCATGTTAACTTTTCTCATGATTGTACAACAAGGATAATGTTTTGTCTACCATTGGCCTAATACTGATAGATTCTTTATGAGTTTTTATGTATGTAAATAATTTCAGGACACTTGGGGACATAACCTTTTTCATTTTCCAAAAGTCAGGAAACATACTAGAATTCATCAGTCTGTCAACTCTGCTAGCTACCTCATAGATTGGATCATAATTAAGATCATCAGATAGAGAAGTTACAAAATTATCAAAAAATATCCTATATTGATCCTATTTATAAACACAATTTTCTTCTTTTTGTTTCCCTCATGCAAACAATACTTTCTTCCTCCATCCATTGTTTAGCACAATCTAAGCCACAAGAAGCCTCCTCTTTTCCAAGTTCCCTTTATATCATGTATTTCTAAACTTCTGTTTAATGATATCCTACTTATCATTTCTGTCACATTCATCCTTGGGAAGTAATATTCAATCTACTTCCAGAGCAAAATCTGTGGAATATCTATCCTTATCTAGTGTCCAAATAAGTCCTTTATTTATTAAATTATGCATACAATCTGGGAATTCTAGAGTTCCTACTGCCACAACCAAAATCTCCCATTATAGTCCCCCTTCATGATTCTTTAACTGTGAAACAGGTAATGTTAAATTTAAAATTTTGAAATTTAAATTTTTTTGTCAAACAAAATTTGAATATTTTAATCTTTATGCAATGTATTGAAGATAGTCTCCAAGAAGATCAAAAACATTTTACTTAATAAAAAATTTATTTTTTTGCTAAAGATTGCTGTTGAATGGTTTGTTTATTTTTGAATATTAAGCAGATAGTCTTTAAATTAATGATGGAATTTAAGTCTTCAGAAATATGATTTTGAAATAATATATAAATCAGGTAGAAAGCATAATAATGTTGATGCATTAAGCAGAATTCTTTAAAGGAAATAATCAAATTTATTTCCAATTACAGCAGGCATTTGATAAGAATGGTTCAGATAGGAGATCCATTGTGCAGTTGGAAAAGGCAATGGTGGACTTGAAGGAAAAGTTCCCAGATGATTTAAATACTTTTATTATAAGAAAAGATCTATTGTATTATTTGGCTAAGATGATAGGAAAAATTGATTAAAACAATTATCAATTAGTTTTCTTGGTCAATCATATCTTAACACTAAACCATGATGCTCCCACAGCTGGTTACTTTTGGTAAAAATATGAAGAGAAAAATTAATTTATAGTATTGCCCTTGATGGAATGGCCAATAGTACATCATTTATAAATAGGGAATAATAATGTTGAATAAAAAATTTTACATCACCTTTCCCTTAGCTGGAATGTTTTTTTTGTATGTTGTTAATTGTACTATACAATAAAGTGTAATATTAATAATGCACAACAATACTTTATAAATTAATATTAATGATAAATAAAACAACCTTTTGTTACACTAAATTAAGAAATCGATTTTTTTATAAACCGTTTTGTTAATTTATGCCAGTAAAAATTTGGTTTATTAATAATTACTTAAACTAACACCATAGGTTTTTTTGCTTATTAATAAATTAACATGTTATTTACATTTCAATAAATGTTAAAATTTTTAATGCAGTTTCTGCATTAAAAATACATTCAATAGGCAATCATGCTTCATCTGACTCATCATAACTAATCAAATATGAAAGTGTAATCTAAGAGAAACTTCATCACATCAGTAGCGGAATTTAATTTTATTTTTGGTTTTAACGTAATTTATCTAATGCAAATTCTGTTTTAATAAAGTACAGTTCATCATTTATTTCTGCTAATAATATAGAACTGATCTTATTTAAAGATTCTACAGTAAATTGATTTTATTTAGTTTAATGATTTATATTGTTTATACAGTACTTCCTGGATATAATACCATAATTTATATCATGGATTAGGATATATCATGGGCTTTTCCTGTTTCCTTCCCTTTGAAAGAGATTCTGAGGCCATTCATTGTAATAAAATTATCTTATAATGCTGGTCAGATTCCTAATCCACAAACCTGCATTATAATCAGGGATCAGTATAATAAACATTAAAATTTGTTTAAATCAAATTATCATGCTTTTAGTAATCATGTTTTAAATATTTTTTAAATTTGCAAATAAAATTAATTATAACTTTTTATTTTTGGTAGGTATGGAAGATACCAGTTGTACCAGAATTTTGACTTATGATAAATACATAGATAAAACAGAAACTGAATTTTTACTGTATGGAGTTACAGCTAGAGTTCGTCCATTAAATGCTACAGAAAGTAATTAATATTTTTAATTAAAACATTATAATTGAAATGTGAAAAATTTTGAATTTACAGTTCTAGAACAAAATTCATAATTTCTTTGTTATATTTAAATAAATTTGAAAATGATGATATAAATCAAGCCAAAATCATATTTTCCATAAAAGCAGTATAATTACTATAAAAATACAAATATATCTTTATAGCAATTACATTGCTTTTATGATATACAGGAATACCCCGAGTTACGGCGCTTTGGACTTATGTACATTCTGAATCTCCACCATTCCCCGAATTTACGTCACGTGATTCGGAATTACAGACACGGGATTCTTCAGAGAGAGAGCACAGCACGCTTCCACTGTGGCCATCTTGCTGATATATTAAACAGTTTATTGTTTTGGTGTGATTAAATACAAATAATATTATCTACTATTACAGTTCAATAATAATGTTATGTGAGGAATCATATGCACAGCCATCGGTCATACGATCAAATGTTTTCAGCATTCGTCGATCATCAGGCTGTTTTATTACTATGCCGGGTTTGCCAAAATAGTTAAAAAATAAACAACTAAACTTCAAAAAACTATTATGTATTTGTTTATTAATGCATAAATCAGATAAGTATAGTAAATATCAAATAATATGTAAAAGGTACATAATTTTTATGTGTTCTAAACATAGTACATATTTATAATTGATTTAATTTAGAATTAAAATATAGATAATCTTCAACTTACACTATTCACATTTTCGACAGAACTGAAACCTGTTAATTCTGTGATTAGTCAATGTGATTCAATAGATTCAAGTCACTAACTTACAATGAAAGGATATATGGAAAGCATTCTTTTTTTTGTATATGCTTCTTCATAGGTTTGTATTCTGTATGTTTATTAAGATAATATCCTAGTAAATATTAGTGTCTTAGTAAACATTAGAAATGAGAAATGCATAAATTTTGAGCATTTTCAACTTCCAGTTATTCTGACTTATAATGGTAAGGGCTGAAACTGAATCCCATCATAAGTTGAGGACTATCTGTATTACAAATTAATATTGAAAACTGTCAAAATAAAGATTAACTCAAACTTTAACAGTTTTATAAAACAATTTAGTAAATATTTTAATGAAGCTAATGTTAATCAAACTATTGTATTGATATTTGAACAGCATAGTAGTATTAACTAGAATACTGTATAATAGCTAATTATTCATGAAAGCTTAGCAAATGACTAACAAACATATTACTAGACATCCCTAAAATATATTTGGTTTTATTTGATGATCAAGCTATATTGAATGGACTATATATATATTCTCAATTGACTCCTACACTCTTTGGCTAATCTGGACCAAATTCTGCATAGTTATTCTCTAGGACTCTGTACAAAATATAGAATATGTATCATTAATACATTTCATTGCAGAAAAATTGTATTGCATTGCACTGTAAATTTCATTGCAGAAGAATTGTTCTGTTAATTTTAGCATTTTTGTTATCAATTAATTTACTTTAGTTGATAATTTTAATTGAAATTAATTAATCAATAAAATTTATTGCTTATTGTTTTCAAATTTATATAAAAAGATTATAAATTATTTAATCATTATTTATATGTTAATTGCTCTCAGCAGTGGCTTCTAGAATTTCTACTTAGAAGGAACTCAGAAGTAGAAATTTGATTGGAAGGGAGTCAGGAATCTTGAATACTTTTTGCATAATAAGCACTCTATTTTTACTTAAATTATTACTTTTATTTGGAGGCTGACAATGATTATGGAAAGTCAGGAATTTTCAAGCCATCTCTTGATGCCATTGCTTATTGCCAACAATAATAATAATAACTCCTCAATATTTTAATCATTTGATATCAAAACCTACAATATGTCATCTTTACAATGAATATGCAAGAAGCTCTTTGTTTATGAAATCTTGCTTAATAAATTCCCACATTTGCAATCGTTTTTCAAATATGAAATATCAAAAATATTGAAAATATTAACCTTAATTGCAATAAATAAATCTAGACATTCATAAAAAAGCATTTCAAATCATGTATATAGCTAGGCACTATAATATCACACTGTTTGTAGCAAAAACTCCATTGTCTGCTATGAAATTTGAAAAATCAAAGTGGCACCCAAAAAGTGGAAGAAGCATGCTCTCTTGTTTTATCAGCATATTATATAAATAACTTCCATTCCCAGTTTTTGCCTAAGGCAATAGTTCATCTGTATAAAAGCTCAAACTCATCATAGTTCCTCTACTTATCTGTTAATAATAATGAAAAATAAAAAATTCTTTAACATTTAAATGACATAATAATTTATTTATTATTTTAATAAAGAAAAATTTTTATTTATATAAATAAATCATTGTTTAATCATAAACTATTGATTTTGTTGGCCTTTAATATTACCGCAATCAAATTGTATTATTGAAAACAGAACTCTTGACTTTAACATTAGTCTATGGGAATTGATTCTTGATTTATGAGTTACAAGCAAACTGCAGAAATGAATTAACTCATAAAGTTGAGAATAATCTGTATGATTAATTAATTAATCTTAGACATATTTACTAATCTTTAGAATCTTATGTAAAAATTTATTAAATATTCTTATGGATCATACCTTTATTCACTTTAATCTTTTAGAAGTTGAGAGATTATTTAAAAAAGAATTTGAATGAACTCTGTTCTTTAAGAATATAGAAAATTAGCCCTTTTGAATTCTAGAATTTAAATTATAATATTTCAGACTGAAGCTGTATATTGTAGATACTGTATCAATTTGCTAAAACTTGTAGTTTAAAAATAAATCTTGCAAATTAGTGAAATTTTAATTAAAATATTTTGCCATATTTTAAATATTTCCTTTTATAGAATTTTGAAGCAAATTGTTTATATTTAATGTTTGTTTCTTTTTAGAAGCAATTAATGAAACAATTCAAAAGATGAAATGCAAAAATGAACATTTTCGAGTTTATGATAAAAGACAATTACCAAAACGTTTTCATTATTCTGATAACTATCGTATAGATCCCATTGTCATAGACTTAGATCCTCAGTGGCTTATTTTCAAGTAAATATATATTTTATATATAGATTTTATTCACAATTTTTAATTAATAAAAATAAAAACTATACATATTTAAATATTTCAAAGTTTTAATGCTTTATCATCATGTTATATTTTTGTTTGAAACAGGGATGCTCATAATGAAAGTGGAAAAGATATCTGTGATGGAGGTGCTCATGGATATGATAACATCGAACCCAGTATGCGAGTGAGAACCTTATTGAAAGTCTAGCTGTTAATGATTATTGAAGATTTAGAATTATTTGCTGGTAATTTATTTGTCTTGCACGTACTGCATTTCATATTAAATCAGTAAAATGATTTATGATAAATTCTTTGCTCTGATATTTGAAAAGAAATATTAATGCAGAAAAATTTAATAGGTATTTTATATTTATTAATTAATGTAAAATATATTTCTGTTATTTATAGATCAGTTTGTATATTCAGTGGAGTAAAATTTATAAATATTTGGCTTAGAGATTAAATTTGAAAAGTCAAATTACTTTTCTTTAGATTTTTATTGAAGTCTGTTTGAAATAATAATGATTGGTAGAGAATTTTCTTAACTGAAAAATTATTAATTCAAAATTTATTAAAGAAAATTAGTTAAAAAAATGCAAGTATAATAATTATCAAGATTAAAAAATTAAAATCAAATAAAAATCAAATTTATAAAATATAACTTTATAATATAAAGTAAGATTTGATTTTCTTTATCTAAAATAATGCCATTAAAATCTATTTCTTTTATTGCTCTTAGAAGTCTATAGATAAAAAAAATATTTCAAAGATAACATTTATGTTGCATATTATTCAATATATCATCATTATGATGTTGATTTAAATATGTCATGATTTGCTGAAGAGTTTGATATTGCTTTTATGATTTGCTGAAGAGGACCAGAGGGTTGAAAGTGCTACAGTAAATTTGTTTTTAATTAAAAAAGAAAAATCTAAAGTCTGTATTTATCCAATATCCTGCTCTTTGTGCTCATTTTCAATATTTGTTTAGGTATGGAGCAGTGTATTTCAAATCTTAATAATATGTCATGATTTATTTTGATAACCTGGCCAGTCATAAATTTAGATTTTATGGATATTCAATGAGAATAAATGGTATTGAAATCAGTGACAGGATATGTAAAATGTAGCATAGTTATACAATCATGTTTGGCAGTTCAGGGATATATTTGAATCTTTAATTATATATATATAAAATTAAAAAAAATATTTAATTATCTTCGAAAATTTAAAAATATTATTTTTAGTAAAAACAAAAATAAATATCACATCGTCTTACATACTAAAAATAACAAATTATGTATGCATTTTAATAATAAAAATAAAATAAAAAATATATATAAGAAAAATAGCAAAACATCCTCTGAATTTTAAAATTAACAAAAATATATAAAATAAAAATAAATCAATATAAAAATTTAATTTTTATTCTCTAAACTGAGTTAAAAATATTTAATATTATTATTATAAAAGTTGCTCTATTAAGGTTATTTCAACTTAATGTAGTACATCTGAACAGTTAAAATTATACACATCGCTTTATACAAATATTTCTTCGTTACTTCTGTATTAAACTAATTTCTTTTGTTTCTGTAGCAGTAGCAGCAGCAGCAGCATTAAAGAGATTTTTAGGAATTTCCTTCGTAGAAAGGAGGAGGAGGAGGAAGGGGAAAAAACACTGTTTTCCAATACACTTATGGTGGATATATTCGCTAGAAAACGTTCGCGTAACTGTAATTACTTGTCTTTTCAGCATTAAAAAACTACAGAGTATCATTAGCATTTTTCAGAAACATTTTTATGACAAGAAATGAATAACGTTAATCACTCGATAAAAGAGGGCAAGTAATTAATTATGAGGGACTATTGATTGAAATTATTGAAACATTCTTAAAGGGCAGGAGATACTATATGTGTACTTTAGCAAAGAAAAAAAAAAATTCTTGGAAAATATTATAAATAATTGTTTATTAATTATAACATCAATCGATTTTTTTTCTATTGTTTAAAAAATAACAATAATCGGAGAATATAAAAATAAATATTTTAAATAGATTTTTTTTAGAATATTTAAATAATTTATTTATAAGTTGATCTCTGAAATAAAGCAGTTTAAGAGCTGCTAAAATATTTAAAAAGTCGAAAAACTTTTAAGTAGATGCAAAACTTGGAGAACTTCTCTCGAAAGAAATAAAAAGAGTTATTAAATATATAATTTTTCTTAATTTTATTTTTATCTTCTTCGTTTTATAGTTTCTAAAGCGCTCTAAATATTTATATATGTATACTCTAAATTTTTTCCTTATATATTTCTTTTTTTTTCTCACAGTTATAATAGTGTGGTGTAGGCGAAAAAATAAAACACTTCGCAAATTAAAGACGTTAAAAAAAAAAGTAATACCTGTTTAAAATTAAAGAGCTTTTCTGCACTTAAAACTTGCTATTTCACACCATCTAAAGTTGCTTTTATCAACAACTTTGCAGGTGTAGCCAGTTGAGACAAATGGCTTTGCAAATTTGCCTTCCCCCTCTTCCCAGATGGTTCGATTTTCTTGGAGAATCACGTGACAAGATGAACGTGTGAAGGATTAGTAGAGGAAAGCACACAAAACTATGTCTAGTGCCTCTAATTAGTAAGTTTTCTTTATATAACGTTACAATATATTCTTTCATTTTTAGGTACTTCACAAACGATTTAGGAAATGTTTCCAATTTAAATTTTTGTATACCTCGTTTTTTTCATTTATTACTCTGTTTTCTTTAATAAGGCAAAGTGTGTCTTTGCTACTAATAAATTGGATTTTGCGTGTGCATAAAAATGAAAAAAAGTAACTTAAATCTAACAAGAGAGCTGCTACTTTAACCCTCTGTTTCTTAAGTGAAATATTCCGAAATTATCCACAAGAAATACGGTCTTCTTTCCTTATTAAATTCTACTTTATGGT
Source organism: Olivierus martensii (assembly GCA_000484575.1). NCBI lineage: Eukaryota > Metazoa > Arthropoda > Arachnida > Scorpiones > Buthidae > Olivierus > Olivierus martensii. The sequence continues at coordinate 18,314 of AYEL01085801.1, forward strand.
GCTTTAGTTTGGTCTAATTATTTTTTATGTATTTTTATGATTTTCATGACAATTGAGAGAGGTTCTTTACATCATAAAGAAAGCCTTTTTAACAACAGAGGCCTTTTCATCCTCGGATCTCCTGCTTTTATCTTTAATTATATTTAACTATTTAAGCATTTTGTTTGCAGCAGAATTTATTACGGATTTAAAGTTACTAATTCCACGAAAGAGGAAGCAAAATTATCTCTTTTTTTCCCATTCTTTCACTTGATAACAGCAATAGAACATAATTTTAAAAGTACTGCACATAAAAAAATCCCCATTTGGTGTATCTTTTACAACGGGATAGCCCTTTACAATATCGAATTTTGATGATGTTAATGATGGAATGTTTATCCAATCAATTTTTTTTTTACAAACTATTTGCTTTGTAAGACACACGGGATAAAATTAGCATACCTAATTGCATTTCTTGCAGTTAGTTCGTATAAGCAACGGTGGCCTAACAGGTTTGTGTGTATCTGTAAAACTTTACTTTTATGAAATTAAAGCTGGCTGATGATTCGTCAGAAGTGTTTGCCATTTACTCTATACAATTCGAAACTTTGTGTTTAGAGATCAGTTCTCCGTAAATGAAGTCTTTGTTGACTTTAGTAGACAAATAAGTTGAGCAAACAATAAACTGAAAACAATAACTAACTACCTTCTAAACTATATTTTTAACATAAAAAATAAAAAACACAATGATTTATATTAATTTAATTTGTTTTGATAAATTTTACAACTCTCTAACTTGTGTTATATATATATATATAAATAACTCTTATCCAAGTTTTATGCAGACATTCATTTTTTTTTTAATATAAATTTATATCGAGAGAAAGTATGCAAGTTATGTACAGCATTCGATACAGGATAAGCTATAAAAATGCATTAAATTAATACTAATTTATTATTTATTAAAAGCATTTTTTCTTCTTTGTTTTGACGTTTTAACGAAGAAGTAAACGGTTATTAGAAGTGTACACAAAAAAAATGCTCGTTTGTCTCATCGGATGTTCCAAAAAGTAAACATAATCCGTAAAAATACGAGAACTGGATCTTATATTAAGTCTCGGATTCTAATTAATTAAGACCTTACACTCTTATCGAGTCTACTACTTACGGATGAGTTACGCAAATTAGATTGGGAAAGATCCTGTTATAAAATAGCAAAAATCGGTTGATGGTATAAATTATGACTCCCAAATGATCTGTTAGATATAAGATAATGTGGTATAGGGGTCTAACACCAGCTTTAGATCTCGACAATCTAGTTTAATGAACGTAATTCTGCGTTATCCGCTGTGCGGTCAGCATTATTTATAAACGATTCATTAATTTTAATGCTAAAGCTAATTATACTTTAAATATATTAATTTATAAAATTATTTCCTCAGTAATAATAATAAAAAAATTTAACATTAAAAATATTTTTAAAAAAAATCGTTGATGCAATTAAGTTTGAGAGAGAGAAACGTAAAAGCAATAATAATAATTAAAAAAATTACAATGTTCAGTTCAAAATTAAAAACCGCAACAGAGAATCGCCACTTGTAAAATAATGATAAGGAATAAAAAAAATAAATCGTTAAATATATTTAAATTAATTATTTTTCTATTTATTAAACACTTCTATTTTCAATTAATTTGAATTATATTTTTTTTTTCCTAACATTCCAAACCCATTAAAGAGAAAGATGGAAAAAAAGAAAAAAAAAAAAAAAAGAAAAAAAAAAAAAAAAAAAAAAAAAAAAAAAAAAAAAAAAAAAAATAGAATAATTTAAACGGAATTCATTTTGTTATTTTCATTTGAATTGCAAATAGAAACTAATTTTGTGTTAAAGATGGAGGAATATATATGTGTGTGTATGTGTGTTTGGCCTCTATATAGCTGAATATACTTTTTATAGAAGATAATGTAGAGAATAAATTGTCGACTGACGTATTTACTAATCTGGGATAATATAAGGTTCTTAGCCAAACAGATCGTGTGCAACTTCCATCATCAAATCCCGATTTCCAGCCTCTTGTAAAAACACAGATAGGCTGTCGTCCTAAGTTTCACTACTTTAATAAGACATCCAGCTGGATGGTTGCCAACCAGAATAAAGAACAAGTGGTGTGTTACTGCACCCAGGTGTTGTAGATGGTGGGGGTATTGACATACGACCACATTTTCGCTATGAACGATTCGCTGGACACAACGGGGTTCCCTGACTCTCTTTCGATATTATTCTTTTAACATTGAACAGTTTTGAGTTACCGTTGCATTATAAACTCCGAAGAAAATAGCCTTCTTGTTTCTGTTTTGTAATCATTACACGAACATAAATTTATATTATGATGTCACCTGTAAGATATACAGCCATAGAAATCCAGTTTTATGCTCTGAAATTTTTATTCAATTTAACTTTACTATAACTTTACGTTTTAGATCTATTCATAGAATAAATTGGATTATTGTGTGTTCAGTTTTGTGAATGCCATGAATTTTTTGAATTAGATCTACTCATGTTTCCATTATAATATCCCGAAACTTGTATATGTATTTCTTTCACCCAAACCATTGTGACGCAATAAAGAATTGTTGTGTAACAATGTGTATGGCGTGACAGTGGATTGTGATGCAACAATGATCGCTGACGTAGCATCTGAAACAGCTTTTTTTGAAATTTATATAATCTTTTGTTGATTATGTAGCTTTACAGTTCATGAATTTTTCACGGATACCGGCTTAAAAATTACTAGATTTACATTTGTAACAGAAGAAATAGGTCTATTCACGTTTATGCTAATATACTGTATGGATAATAAATAAAATTTTGGAAAAATTAGAGGCGTGTAATACGAGAATTGACATTTTTTTTACACCGCATCAAAGATGATTTATTCAATTTTTTGGAATATTTATGTAACAATATATTAGTACTTAAGTTACATATTATAAAGTATAGACGAAATTTGTGTAATAGGGAATTTTTTATTCGCTTTTTGGCATGCCAGAGATCATAAATTTTCCAGGGTTATTAATTATATTCAGTCTATCTCGATGATAGGTGGGGAGGCTCTTACTTTGAAGAGAGCGAAACGGGTCAACAACAACAAAGTATTCTTCTTATAAAAAGGTTTTTCCACCTTCTCGAATATCTTAAAAGTAATATATATATTTTGCCTATTCACGTTTCTAAACTGTTTGCGTGTTAGAATATTTCAGGCAGGATTAAAGTGAGCGATATCATCGTTCTCTTTATATGCAAAGATATAGAACGGTCAATAGTATACTATCCAGGATAAATTATTATTAAAAATAGATTAAGTGCCTGATCCATCCATTCTCTTAAATGAGTTTGGTACAATTCATCAATCAGGTTGTAACAGAGCAAGGCATTTGTAAATTTGTGATTGTCAGAAAGAACTATTTCAATGATGCACAGATAGGGCCACATGACAATAACTGACGGGTTATCCGTTAAAATTTATTAACTCCTATCGGTAATCGTTGAGAAATTTCGATTAGAAGGATACAGAATGAAACATTGCTTCCTATAATGATTATAAATTAGTTTCTAACCAAAATGGGATACACATCTGATCAATAGATTGAAGATCCATATATCTTGAGACAATTTCTAATATTAAATTTAATTAAAACAAAAAAAAAATACTATTTTAAATTTTTAATTTGGGGATTACAGTGGACAATTATAGATTTGTTTCTCGTTATCAAAGCTGTTTATGCTGCTACAGTAGTATAAAATTTTATATATCGATTAAAGATCGAGTATTGGGGAAAAAAATCTTGTTGCTCACGTCATTAGATTTTTGGAAACTTCTTACTCATAAATCGTTTACACGATCATGTTTAAGCGATTTATGAGTGGTTTATAAATGTTTTAAAATTTTCAGATTGGCTACTTTCTAAATTTAAAATTCGTGACGTTTCAGAAGCTGTTTTACTTTAATAAAATAAATAAATAAATAAAAGCGATGCATGAAGTAAAGTTTCAATCAAAAGTTTTGTTTTATTTTCGAAAACCACGAGAAACTTTAGTAATTACGGTCTGCCACCCCCAAAGCTAATCGATTAAGCAAAATGGCAGGCGAATATAGAGTTATCTTTATCTATTATTGCGCATAGTAGCAATTATCTTCGGAAATTATCGCCCAATACTAAAATGGCATGCTACCAGAGAAGGTACCTTACAGGAGCGAGTCCGACATATGGATCTATTCTCACGAGAGGGTGCAGAATCATCACGCATCACGCATGCGGCTAGTGAGTCAGACGGGGAAAGTGGTCGTGACATTGACTGACCCGTCTAGCCAAATTGGTTTCGATCTGACCGCTGAGGTCACGTGACACTTTTCTGAATCATAACTTGTACCAAACCCCTGTAAACAGATCGACTCAACAATCCCTGGTAGTGCAGGTGATCCCATCAATTCTAAATCCTTCAACATCTTCTCTAATCCGGAATACCAAATTTTGTGTAGGATTAAGTGCCGATCCCTTTTAATTAACATTTTCCCTGCCGTTTTATCCTATCCATGATAGGCCTACTCGTATAAATTACCAAGAAGCCAAACAGCAAAGAGTTAAAAACATTTTTTTTAATATTTATCTCTACATTTTTATTACTTATTAATGCGGCAGGTATGCATTAGAAAATTAAATTTATTAATGTACGCAAAATATATAGGCATTACTTTATTATTACTTATATTAATGTTTAAACATGAAACACAGTTAACGATTCTGTTAGATGCAATATCGATCCTATTTATTTTTTAATCTACCAAAAATTTTAAACGTTTATATTAATTTTACCAAGTTTGCAACGTGTAAACTCGTAATTTTGACGACAAATATATTCATAAAGCTGCACAAAATTCGTGTTTTCGGCATGCACAACATACAAGTTTCATAATTATCATCATCATAGCAGCAAACATTTCTGTATAACTTTCAGCACAGATGCACACGATATTTTACATTCAGGGAGTTTTATACTTTTTTTTTTTTTTTTTTATTCAGCACAGATGCACACGATATTTTACATTCAGGGAGTTTTATACTTTTTTTTTTTTTTGCAAATATCGTTAGAATTCCAATCACAAAACTATATATCCGACCACACCCATTTAAGTCCAACCATCTGCCCATAGTTCTACATCTTAAGATTAGAGGTTATACCGCAGTTATAAAGTTTTAACAAGTATAATATTCTCAGATTTACCCTTGTCACTTCTACTTACTTGATTTATCAACCTGGGGCTAAAATGCAGCTCTCTATTAATATATAACAATGCTTAAATTTTATTATTTTTGGAAAGTGAAAAGATGCGAAATTTTTAAGTGTAATAAATTTTATTTAATTTAATTCAAATAAATTAAATGCCCGTCATCTAAAACTGTCTAAGAAAATAAACAGTGTATACGTTTCGCTACTTTAAAAAGTTATTTATATATAAAAAAAAGTTTTCAAACTAAGAAGAAAAAAATATATATATATATATATCGAGAACGCTCAAGGTAAAGAATCCAAATGTCAATAGTGAAACACCAAGAGCTTTAGTAAATCAAGAACTATCTATCATCTAGGTTCCCCACGACTTATCATTTTAGCTTTAGACATAAACCTCGACCTGAGCATGAGCCTATCGGTCACCAAAATGTCCTGTTATTTTTTTCTTCTTTTTTATTTGTTGTTGTCCCTTCTTCGACCCCCACTGAGGTGACTCACCGCTTCTGGTTTATCCCTAGAATTTTATGACCCCTAAAAAAGTAGTAAAAATGTCGGCCGTTCAGGGCACAAGTGGAACATTGTACATTTTCTACTTTCCCTCTGCCTGTATACCTAATAATTACCGCTCTCTCTCACACACTCCCTCGCATATTTGCTTGTAGATCCCAGCAATTGTTTCACTTTTTCCGAAATCTTCCCACAATCTCTACTAGACGTCTTTGTTTGCCAACTAATTTCCAGAAGCAACAAATAATAATAATATATTTGTCTTTTTTTATATGCGTATATATTATTATTATTTATATTTATAGTCTTGTCTTCGTGTTTTATAAAAACAAATCCCTTCAATAAAGTTTAATTTGTTTGCACTGTAACTTATATCTTTACTTTTACAGTAGTTTTTTAAAATATATATTTGTTTAAACAGAGTCGTATTTAAAAAATTATTTGGTTGGCAATTATTTTTTTCTTTATCTTTTCGATCTTTTTTAAATATTAATTCCATAATGAATAAGAGTGGATAAGGTTCTTTGCCCCCGTGCAGTTAGTGCCCACAGATTTTTAAACTGGTTTACAAAGGAAATTAGTGAATGAAGCTCCGCCCAAACTTTTACAATCTCTTCTTAAATTAGGCGGATTATGTACATTTATTTTACTTTTTTTTTATTTTTAAACAAAATAATGGTTATATAAAGGAAACTGCGCCTGGTATCGTTATGGTACCATTTTAGACTTTGGGCGGAGCTATTTATAATTGTTTAGGTCAGTGTTTTTTTCCCCATTTACTTTTTGCCTCACGATCTTTACTTAATAGTCAGCTAATGCCAAGAAACTCCATTCTTTGCTTTCGTGATCGCCAATTTATGAAACTGATTAACAAAAGATAATTAGCGAGCGAAGCAACTCCGCCCGAACGATATTTTCTTAAATTAGAAAGATTATGCTATTTTATATTTATATATTTTCTTTCAAAAAAAAAAAATTTAATATTTATAAGAAGTAAACTGGGTTTTAAGGTTATGAATTTTTGGGAGGAAGAATAGGTTTGTTTCTCTGTTTAGTCTGTACATAGACATAAAAATCAGGCTAGAAAACATAAGAAAATATTCATAAAAAAATTAAAATGTGATTACTTTCCTCTGCGAGCATAAATAAGAATCCCAAGGCAGTCATTAATTAAAAATTGAACTTATAATCGATTAATAACAGAAGGTTATTATCGATCACACAATCCACTTTTAATATCGATTACAAAAAGAAAATATTTACCCTGCTGCATCATATTAGAATAAATATCACAAAAAAGATAGAAAATTTAAATATATATACATCTTTCTATAACAAAAATTACAAAATATCGTTTAAATTACTGTACTATTAATTACATAAAATAACCTCCTTAAGATTGTAAGTATTTATTAAAATAAATAGAAAGATTTCCACTTGGCTTCCATTACGAGAAGCTTATCCTGGTTAACACAAAGTTAATAATTAACGCTAGCAAGTGATGTAATTAAGAGTTATAGAGAGATGTGATCATTAACGACATAGGTTCTATACATAGACCACGTTGCTTACCTATTTGTATGCTGTACACGATATGTATACAGAGGTAGAGGACATTGCCTGCAGGATACAGATAGTCGCTTCACGCTCAATAAACTCTGTAGCTTAACCACGATTACTATATTTCTCCCTCTCCGTATGCATCTGAGGCAATGTATGAGTAAACACACCTATCAGGTAAAAGTAGTCGGTACGTGATGCAAGAAATGTTAAATGATGTTTGGACGCAGAAGAGGAAGGAAGAAAATCACGTAGAATATAGTTTTTACTATTTTAAGATTTGTGTTAAAGTTACCCTTTCTTTCTCTTTTTATAAATCTTGAAATATTTTTGAAGATTTTCGTTTTTCTCTTGATTTATCGGAGTTTTTATGAAAAGAGTTTTTGTTGTTTGAGAAGATTAATAGAGTTTTTTGGTTTTACGGATTTCCTACAAATAGAAAACTTGAAAATGCAAGTAACAAAAGTTTTTTCTTCTTCTTCTTTTGTTATGAATAAGAAACAGGTAAACAAACGTGAAGAAAAAGAGGGAAAAATTACATAGTATATATTTATTTATAATTAAAAGCGACAAAGATAAATGAAGTAGTTTTTTTGAATAGAACAAAAATGGCAAAGAATATAGGAGTAAGAATACAGCCTACGCACAAACTTCTTTAGAAATAAGAACTGAAAATAACTTTTCGAGAAATATATAATCCGAACAATACACAGACCAGCTACAACAATAACGTAATATGAGCGACGAATTATAAAAGTTACAAGAATGGAAAGAGTACACTAATGGGAACATAATATCTATGAATAGGATTACACTATTTAATGGATTATAAAACTAAAAGTCTAAATGGAAAAATATTAGAAATGTATGAAAAAAAAAACTAAGTATGAGTTAAGCTTTTTCTGTTGGTAAGTAACTTTATACCTATTTTTTCGAAAATCCTTTTAAATAAGCGTAATATTATTCAAGTTAAAAAGATGGCGACCATTTTTAAACTTTCAAACAGTCGCCATCTTGTATAAGAGATCGCGAACTTTCTAATGGTTCCATCTTGTAAGGAACAGCATAAAAATTTCAAATTAATATCCCGTAACTTAAATAAGAAAGAACGATATTTTTACTCAGGTCTGATAGACATATAAACAGTATATATTATAAAATACTACATATTCTAAAGCTATTTTAAATTACTTTATTATATATACATCACAAATAATTTCAAAGATATCGCTGTTTTTATTATTTTGAACGGCCGCCATCTTATAATGTAAACAACGAGCTGCAGAATTAATAAGCTTGAATAATGAGCAATGATATCTTAAAAATTGACTGTTCTACAATGTTATAATATACGAACAGACAAATGGACAAGATGGATATATATAGGATCACTTTTTATAAAAAAAAAAATCGATTAAAAATAAATATTATAAGTGCATGAGTAGAAAAATTTATCTTATATACGATGTAAATACAAGCAAAATATAGTTTACACGGTATAAAAAGAATCAGAATTAATTTAATTATAAGTAAAATATATCGAGTTATAATTATTAATTTACCCTACTTTTTTACAGATTTAAGCAAAGATCGTCAAAGATTTCACTTTTTTATGTTTACGTATAAATATGTAGAGGCGCCATTAAAATTAATAATTATGTGCTACAAAATATCTTGTATTATTAATAAATTATTTTTAATAACTTACACAGATAACCCACTCTCTCCATTTTTGCTATTAAAAGACGTAACGAACTTAACGAAAACAAGCGTGAAAATATATTTCGAAGGTATCAAAAATTAAATTTTATTAGTTTTCCTTCGTAACGTCGACGAAAAAAAAAAATTTTTCTTTTTTTTATTTTTATTTTCTCCATCAATAAATTCTATATAATTATGTAATTTAAGTATAAAACGGCTCATTTTTATAAAATTTATAGCCAGGGAGGTTTTCCTTCGCATTATGCAGATGAAAGTAAATAAATAGCCTAATTTATAAGATGTAAAAGTAGAAAAGGGATATTCAGATAATGAGAATTTCAGTGAAGCGAAAGAGAGAGAGCAAGCAAAGCAACAAGCTTATTGATCTGTTGGCATCTCTGCATCACTTCTTTCGAGTTCATCTCTTCTCCGGAAATAAGATTTAATTTTAATCAACAAGTATCATTATCCGTCGTTTAGTCTGATGTTTATCTTCGAGTAAATTTAGTCTATAAACTAATTTTATTTTGTTAAGATGTTTGTAATGATTATTTACAAGATCCTCTCTAACGTCTTATGGGTATGTATCACCCAATTTAGATCAAATTTAACTCGATTTAATGACTCGAATATGTTTAATTTAATTACGTTAGGATTCATTCATTATTACTGTAAAATGCTCGAATTAAATTGTTATTGCAGAAGCACACAGTAAACTGTTAATTTCGTAAATATATATGTACAAAATTATGTAAAAGTAATATGATTTATCGACCCGAACATCAGTAATATAATCTGTTGCTATAGCAGTATCTGCTACGCTGGCTTGTTAAAGAAGTGATTAAATTATCATATAAAAGCAATTGTTACTATAACCAACTTTCGTTGTATGAGAACATTAGTTATTGTTATAGTGGCATTTGGCATGTCGATTGATCTATATATGTTGTGGCGCATTAATTACTAATACAGTAGCAAATTACGGCGTATTAGATGCTGATCATATAGCAAATCATGACGTTAACTGCCACATTAATTTATTAATTGTTGCTGAAGTAGTATATGACGTTTAGTTTTGACTACACATATTATAGCTCGGTTGTTACTCTAGTGGCATTTATGGTTTATTATTCTCATTTATTATTTTTCAATATCAATATTTTATATATATATAATATAAATTAGAAAAAAAGGCTAAGTTTATAAGAAAATTGTTATTTTAATATTTAATGTTGTTATTATTATCTGTATTTATTTCTTTAGCAGTCGAAAAACCTGTCGTGATTTGAATTTTTTATCAGAAAAATCTTATCAAAACGTCTCATTTTTAGTGATTTATGCACATGTTTTAATATCTTAGACAAAAATCCAACATGCCTGTTGATCTATAACATGAATTATAAATTAAATTTTTGTTTTAAATTAAATTAAAGTCAGACATCCAGATGGTAAAAAAAATATTATTATTTTTTTTTTAAATGGTACTTCTAGAAGAGCATTTGATGTATTGTATTTTCGTATTATAAATCCTTCTCAGAGCTTTAACTAACACATAAAATTAAATTTATTTATTTTGATAATATAGGAATGGAAAATTAATTGATTTAAGATGTGTAGTCCAAATTTAGTTCCGTATTTAGAAACAGATCTAGAGTAATAGTTAGGTTTTAAACTCTTTTATAAATTATTAGCACGATAACTCTGATAAGATAGGTTCATAAAAACATAATGAGTTTCATCAGAATTACTTTTAAAAAAATTATAAAATTCGTAATATTTTTATTGATTTAAACATCAAAAATTTACTCAAACATTTCTTTATAGTAAAAGATTAAAGTGGTTCCTTCTCTCTCTCTCTCGCTCTAGAAGGATATAAACTCTAATGTCATGTGATATGTGGGAGCTTCCTTCGTGAACTTATCGAATTTTGTGAGCTGGGATCTCCTATAATAATGATATGTGGTTCTTCTACCTGATTTCATGAAATTCTGACCAAGTGAACGTCTACTAACTCACTTAGTTCTATTTGAATCTATAGCACCATAAACTGCATTTGTTATCATTCTCTAAGATATTCTAATTTAAAATGTGGCTTCTCTAAAACTTTTTTATATTTATTTTTCTTCTTCTTGTTTTGATTTTTAAGTTATTTAGATTTGGAGTAAACAAGATTGGTAAAAATCAGTAGACAGGATTATGAACTAAAAATAAAATAAGGAAAGAATAAAAACCCAAATCTCAATGGAAAGCGTAAAATTGATTTTCCTGAGATTGTTTTTCTTTAATTTGAAAATCGATATGTAAAAATATTCTTCGAGAAAAAAAAAACACAAAAGTTGTAACCATCTTAAACAATTATTACTTGTGAAGTTTTTAATCTTATTAAGGTTTCTAGCAAGAAAAGTTACTCCTACATATAATTCTTTTAATTACAAACATTCGTGATGACAGGCATCGAGACAGACGTTGTGACAGTCTTCAAACTCGGTTTGGGAGTAGCCTCTTAACCTCTGACCTATTTTTTTAAAGTTAGAGGATCGTTTATCCGTATAGTAGCATAAAGTTCTAAGTAGAGTTTCTAATAATATAAATTATATTCCAGAAACATAATTATTAAGAAGAATGTAGCAAAAGAAAAAAAAAAGAATTTGACAATTTCATTCATTTCACATTAACAGTATGACAAGCCCTTCAACACCTACAGACCCAGAGAGACAGAGAGAACTTTAGCATTAGAACTATTCCCAGCGACCACACCCTCAGATAGAAGATATCCGACTAGTCAAGAAACTTCACCTCCCCCGTCATGTACCTAACGCCAAATGGAGACGGATAGCTAAGCAATTGGATGTTACGTTACGCCCCCTTCTGCATGTACCTGACAATTGTACCTCCTCCTGATTTTTAGAAGTTGCCCCTCACTAAATTAACTACAGAAAATAGCTCCGATGACGATACACAAAAATATTCCCTTGACATGAATTTTTTGAGACTAAATTAGTACTTCTGAAAACTTTTCAAGAACCTATTATTACACTATTCCAACCTAATATGGTAACAAATTAGTCCGATGCCGTATGATCCGTTCATGTCTCTAAACGTGATATTACCTTATTGCATTCGTGCAGATAATCAAAGATCAAACACAGAGAGCCATATCATATCTAGTCGGCTCTTCTTTTGTCCGTTGTTCTCGCAGAAGGTCACAGATTGAAGTGGATGTCACTGATGTTGTATCTTCTCTCCTATCTCTCCTGCTTCACGCGTTTGCCTCATTGTCTAGGCTTTCTACCTTTAGGCTATGTCCACCTTTTGTCCATTAGTGACAATTTATCATCTCCACTCCGTTTTTTCTTCAGTCTTGCGATTCTATCTCTGCCTAGATCACTAATTGGTCTGTCCATCCTGAGCATCTCGGATCTAATTAGAGAAAAAATGATCCCTCTCGGGATAGAACGTTACAGTAATTAGATCGAGTAAGATTATCAACAGCATGTATGATGTGGCTTTCTTCGCTTCACCTCTAGGTAGTATATTAAAAGAACAGTTGTTCTCAATCAAGAAATTTATTCTAAAAATAATTAAATGTCTTCGAATATCATCGCTTCATCTAACGCAGATAACTGGAGATATTTATAACGATTCGCGAATTCTTTTATAGGATCTTTAAAAGTATTAATTTTTTATAACTTAATTTTCAAATCATATCCTTTTATAATTATTTTAAAAGTTTGGAAATTATGAGCAATTATAGATTATAGATAATATGGGATGTACCGTGTCACCACACAAAAGAATAAGTAAGGCAATAAGTTTCGTCTAATATACATCACATAGGCCTATATACATTATGGACTATGACTCAGTGCATTAGGCAGAATCAAGAACAATATGTCATCTGTGCAACCGTCAGTTTAGCTTTTATTAGGCAGATGGATGGTCAGGTACAGAACTACTGTTCACCTGCCCTTAACTTCCGAATATGGCTCATGTACGCCCAATCGATACAATACATCTGATGTGATTGTTCCTCATAATCATAGCTTTTATACACTATTTAAGTGCACTGGCTTACATTATTTAATCATGCTATTGTTCGCAATTTTTATTACTTCATCTAAATTCATTATACAATATTCTGCGATCTTCTTCTTACATTTACATTTTTTTTTTTTTTTACTTTTTAATCTGCAAGAGAACAGAGTCAGTAAATAAGCAATTTGTCCGACTTATAATGCATTTATTAATTCAAATTAATTTATTTAAAACTCTTAAAAGTTTTTAATCGCATTATATGGTGATTGATTTTTAGGTAAGGGGAAGGGAAAAAAGGGGGATAATATTCAATATTCCTTTCTCTCTCTCTCTCTCTTTCTTCCTCTTTATTAGCATTACAGTTATTAAAATGGCATTAAGTAAGACTGTAATGTGTTTTCTATGGTCTGATATTGCTATTTTATTAATAAGCCGACAACAAAGTCAATGGTTAACACCTGCATTAACAAGCATCTAATAAAGTGGAGGAGGTTAAGAGATGACGTAAAATTTAATAAGAAGGATCAACTACCAAGAAATAAGATTAAGTTAATTTAATTGTTAGATGAATATAAATTTTATACAATAGAATTTTTCTTTTCTGATTCAAAATCGAGATTATAAACAAAGATAACTAAAAATCTATTTTTAAACGATTAAGTTTAAAACTAATTCTGTAAATATTGAAAATTTGAAAATTTTAGAATTAAATCCTTAATTTTTTTAAATTAAGGATTTAATTTTAAAATTTTCGTTTATTTTCATTTAATCATTTTGTGAAGTTTTTGAAATTTATAAGTTTGGGATTAATTCTTATTGATTTAAAAGCTTTTGTTTTCATTCGTTGAACTCTAGAGAATTAACAACTTTATTTTAAAAGCTTCTTTTCCCAGTTAAATTAAAATAATACTTTATTTTAATTAAATTTTTTCAAATTGTGCAGTTTTTTAACTTACTAGACTTTTACAGACTCACAGGATTTAACCAAACAACTGTGTAAGAGTTAAGCTCGATTTAACCAAACAACTGTGTAAGAGTTAAGCTATAGATACTCCACAATAGTTTATTTCAATCTATAGAAACTTCATGCATCCTGTATGCTTTTATAAAGCTATTTATGCAATATTTTTATGGCATAACGGTTACAAAGCTGTAGGCCTTTGCTTGTAAAAATTTTCAGATGCAGGCCTACACTAACTTCGCGTACAAAATGTAAGTACGAGTCTACCGAGTTATAAACTATAACTTAGATACAATTTATATTCCTACGGAATACTGTAAAAATAAACGACGTTTCTGAGATATTTTGGCCTACTGGGATATTCCAGATTTAGAAATATTCTTTAAATTGATAAAAATTCTTCTCGGTTGAGATCGAACAACTCTTAATATTTATTCCTCTTTAGAACATTTTTCCCGGTTGACACTATGCACAGGAGTACTGTACAGTAGATAAAATCAAGCATAACAGACATAGCCACTTTAAAAAAAATAAAGAAAGCGAAAAGACACAAACGAAAACCAGATAAATGCCTTCTATATTCTCGTTTACACACGACACTCCATACAAATGACTTTATAATGGATTTATAAACCTATTAGTTATACTCAGTTCACATACCCGAGTGTATTGGACCGAAGCCGTGTTGCTATAGCAACAATGTCACGAACTGTCACGCACGCATCACGCAGAAAGCCGAGTAACCATCGAACCGATTTAAACAACAGGCGGTAGTAAACCTTTTCGAGAGAATTATGCTTATCCCCCGCATCACTTGTAAGGAATGAAAACTGTTCGGATCGGAATCCCCTTTCACCTATTCATTATTAAGTTAATTAAATTAAAAGTCAACAAAAATGCTTCCCGATCTAAATTTTTTTCGAATAAAATTAATTTTTTCTTTATACGGCTTCATTGCGTGACATCTTTTCAACCGATCTGACGTACGAAATCGCAAAATTCAAATATAATATTAAAACTTTTCAAACAGTTAAGAATGCAAATAATTGACTAATAAATTTTAGATCAATAAGTTATCCAATTAACGACAGATCTAAGTCTAATGCAATAATAAGAATTGAATTATTTGGTGTATTAAATTAATGGTCAATGTGATCAAATAACCGGCTTTATTGGCTTCAAGACTGCATAATCAACTATTTAAGTAAACAAGGATAGGATTATGCCTACAGCAAACCTTATTTAGAATTATATCTATTGATACGTGGCTAACTTTAGGCATAAATCTCTTCGCACGCTGTTAAAATATATAAAGTTTAAATTGGGCATATTTGTATATACATATATATTAAAAGCATTGTTCACGACTTATTTTAAACTCTATCAGACTAAAAGCGAAGTTTCTTTGATAAAATAGTAGTTTAGTTACTACTAGAAACGTTTAACTTTCAAGGCCTGGTTACTTCAATAAAATTTATGACTCCTCTGAGCGTCCGCACTTTGCATCAAACCCATATTTAAGCTCTTTTTATTCTACACCTGGCATGATTCATGATAATTTATTAAATTTATTATCGTGCATCATCTAAAACGAGGTGAATAACACGCTGAGAAAGTAAAAACATCGTCAAATATCGAGCGATTTTGAAACTGAAAATCTAGTGACATACTTCATCTAGTCTATGTTTTGAATGTCACTCCGCCTTCTTCCGTTCGACTCTTTAACTCCTCCTCTTGTCCCACCTTCTTTAGAATGTCAATGATAGCGTCTTCTTTCAAAAGGAAAAAAAATAACAAGGACAAAAAGGTTTTATACATTTATATACGTATATATATAACCGGTTACTTGAGACAATGACGAAAGAATAATAAATATAACTTCAGAAAAATACCTTATCTACGAGAAACACAACTATTACGTTTGGTAAAATATGATCGTTTAATCTTTCTATTCTTTCCAAACATTCAATTGTATAAAAATTAATTATTATTATTCTTTAAATAATGTATCATTAAGATCAGTACATTGATTAATGCTAAATTTCTCCGTTTGCTTGTACATGATTCATTTTGAAAAGCGTCCCATTCATTACATTGAAATGTGTTTGCTTCATTGTTTAGTTTTCTGGTTAATATCCTGTCAAATAAATTCTTCGTAGCGTAGTTGACTGTCGGAAGTCGTAAGTTATGTTTTATGTGACGTCATTCCTCTTATATAACTTCCGAAGATAATTTTTATGTTTTTTTTTTTTAGCGCATTTTTTTCTTTCAACCTTTTACTCCAATTCTTATGCTGTTAGTTTTATTGCTTATACTATATTTTTTAAAAAATTTATGGCTTATTCAGCATAAGTATATATATATATATATATACATACACACACACACAATGTTTGACTTATGTTATGTGTTCAGTCTGTTCATATTTACCGTTGTAATAATAATACAATAATAGATTTTTCTGTATCATTAACTTTTCAAGAGAAAAAGTTACAAAGTTATCTTTTCCTATAGAAAATTTATAAATCCTTCAGTCTCTAAAAAGTATAAAAAAATATTTCTGTATTTTTTTTTTTTTTCATTTTTTTTTTTAAGTTTATAAAATGTTTGATATAAGTTTCAAACATAGTATATATATATACATTTTTTTTTTTTAAGTTTATAAAATGTTTGATATAAGTTTCAAACATAGTATATATATATCTGATTTAGTTTCTATATTATATGAGTTTTGTAAAGTATTCCACATTAATAAATATCTAACTAGCTTTTAAGTGAAATATAAATTTTTAAAACTGGATTGTATACAAAACTCAATTGTAGTTTTACTTTTATAAATAATTTAGAACATTAAAGGAAAATTTATCAGAAACCATTAACTGAAATGCTCAATTTTAGCATTTAAAGAGATTTAGAACGATTACATACTTCATTTTGGTACATCATCAGTTAAACAAGTCCAGTTCTAGCATTTAAAATGACATAAATGCTAACTTAGTCTCATATTTAAACTCTGCACCCCCTTATTAGCCTATATTCATAGTCCCAAATATAGAGAGACTAACAAAAAAAGACTATTAATTTTATTATTCAAGACCTTAAATGGATATAAATATTATTAAAGTTTAAGAGGTAATATTCTTTTTAGCTCTCACATCATTAAAATGGCCCCATATAAAATTTAAGACCCACAAGAATTAAACATCACATAATTTAGTAGACAATAAAAAAAGCCTGACGATAATTAAATTTTTAAGGTTTTTTTTTCTAATTGGTGGTCTTCGTATTAGATCAAAATATAACACTTCCTTCCTCTCTCTCCTCTTTTTTTTCGTTTGATAAAAGTAGTTGTTATAAATATTTTTCGAAAAATCTGAAAAGTCGCTAATGTCCATATTTCAGCATAAAAGATGTTCCCAAAGATTGAAAGTAAATATCGTAAAATATCTACTTTGATGCCCGATCGTAAAACTGTACTTGGAATGGCTGTAATATTAATGAAGTAGTGTACATTAATGAATTTTCGAAGTTGGGTATATAGCCTACTGTATATTTATCTCGCACGCGATGCAACATAGTTTTATATTAATACCCAGAAAATTTAGGAATTAATTAGAATTTTTAAAGTTTAAAATTTGAAATATTAATCCCATTCCGTTTAAAATTAATAGAAAAATAAAGATAGATTTACACAGAAATGTGAATTTTTATATTGTATTCTTCTGATATGGTTATTTTCAGTCGCATTATTGATACCTACTCTCTTTTTACATCTCATAGAGCTTTCTGAAAGTGTTATTAAACTTATAACAACTTAAAATTAAGTAAAAAATAAAAAATAAACTCCCCAAAGTTGAATATCACTTATACTTATAAAGATTTTCTCGCTTCGAAATCCTTACGTTTCCTCACAGGAAAGGTGAAATTTTATAAATTTCTTTGCGTAACAAGTTTTAATTAATTAATAATTTTATTAAATTAAATTAATTAATTAATGTTGGTATATAAGTCATAGCAAGCAATATGTTATGTTAATTAAAGGTTACAAATTTCACAAAGTTCAATAATGCTCTTAATTGATGATACGTAATGAAGTTAACTGTATTATCTCATCGAAAATGAATAATAATTATGTATATTTCAAATCTAATAAATTATATTTAGTAGATATAAATTTTAATTAGAAAAATATCTCGAAAAACAATAAATTGTATTTTTTTAAGTGATAAAATATATGAATTGCGTGAAGCGGAGAAAATCAAAATTGAATGATGTTTTACAGTGTAATACACAGCGGAGTTTACATTAAGATGACTATTGTAAACGTGATGAAAGGTGTGTGGCAATAAATATGCCACACGTTCATTTATTTATTCACTTTGTGGAAATTTAACTTCTGCTAGGTATAAAGGAAGATATAGGTTGCGCTTTGGGAAATGATGAATTGAGCATCGTAAATCAGCAACGATGCATCTTGTTGGCTGTTTTATTGAATTGAAAATAGACAATGTATCCTAGAAATTGAATCCTGATGTATAGTAAATTATCAACAACAATGCACGCTTTTGTTTCAGAGAAAATTGTTTCTAAAGTTTAAATTTGTGTTTACGCATTTTTCAAATAAATAACTTCCAATAAATAAAAATATGAAAAGCGATTTGAACGAATTAAGCTTATGCTTGTAGAACAAATTTTGTTTACTGTACACAGGCATATAAAGTTTAGCATTAAGTCATTGTATACGAAAACTACCGGAATTGTTGTAAGAAATTTATTTCTGTAACCATTTTTCTTTCTTAAAAGAAAGAAGCAATATAAATTTTACAAAATTGGAAAGCTTACGGTATAGCTTAGCTACATGCGAAATTTCATCTCGATCGATTCGCTAGTTTGCGAGTGAATCTTTAACCAAATTCGTAACTGGCAGACATACGAACGGCCTGTATAGAAATTTTAATTATACTGTAAGTTATCAATTGCATAGAAGCCAGGAAATTTTGTTATTTTAACGAATTGTTGTAACAGATTAAAAAAATATCCAATAATTAAATAAATAGCATAAATATTTCATATTTATTTTAAAAATAATAATAAATATGATAGTAATAAGATATAAATTTTAGAAACACAACAGAATAGGAAATTCGTGACAGATAATTTTGTAATTACAACTTAATGGTTATTATTGATCGAAGTAACCGGAGCAACAACGATTCT
Organism: Olivierus martensii; assembly: GCA_000484575.1. Classification (NCBI taxonomy): domain Eukaryota; kingdom Metazoa; phylum Arthropoda; class Arachnida; order Scorpiones; family Buthidae; genus Olivierus; species Olivierus martensii. The sequence goes on from AYEL01085801.1 coordinate 37,565, forward strand.
TGATATTACTGATCAATAGCATAATATATGGAATCTTTTAATTATTTTTCTCTTCAAAGAAAAGAAAAGAAAGGAAAAAATATATAACCGATATTTATCAATATTATCATAATGTCTCTCTTAATTATTATCCACATTAATATTTTTTTCTTCTTCCGACCTTCTATATAAATTTTTAAAAACAGCTTTTTATGTCATTTAGATAAAATTTAATCAAATTAAACGTTATAAATAGTTTATTTTTTGACCAGATAAATAATAAAGTATACAAAGTCGTTTATTATCGTGTCGTAAAAGATCCTCTTTCTAGACCGAATACAGCTTTTGTTTTAATTAAATTAATTCTCTTAAAAAATTATTTTTATGATGAATAATAAAAAAAATTCTTTTAGGTTACTTTCTGAAGAATATTTTTAGTTTTATAATTTACTTAACTGAATTTTAGTTAAACACACGATAAGAACGAATTTAGAAAAGTTTTCAAAAATTTGATACCTAAATTATCTAATTTTAGTTTTGAATATATATATAGCCTATATGTATGTATCTTACTTTTAGTCGATGTGCATAAGTAAAGAGAATAATTCAGCTAGCAATACTTCTTTATTGTCAATTTAATAACAGAAAAAGGAAAAAAAATAATTGAATAACTAGAATTGTAAATCCTGCAAATTGAAAATACATTAAGACTTGAGGATAGATTCTTTTCGTTCTCTTAATTCCTATTGTACTTTTTATATTCCTTCGTTCGGCTATTTTTGTTGCAGACTAAATAGATTTTTAATTCTCTATAATGGTATTTCCAGATTTCTTTTACTAAAAATTTGTTTTAGGCCTGTATAGAATATATAATTTTTTTTTCTTTATCATCCTTTTCTTTTTCTCTGTCTTATGCAGATTTCCAGTTACTAGATTCAGTGAACGATTTACAGAATTTTTTTTTTTTTTTTTAAATATTAACACATTATTCTGGAAAACCGAAAAAGTTTTCTTTGTCTAACAAAGATCTTTTTCTTTTATAAATTATAATTCTCAACTTCGTACGAATCCTAAAATATAATTTACTATTAACTTGTTTGTTATAATAATATTTACTTTACGAACCGATGCTGCAAGTATAAGAAGAAGAATTTTCTTAGGGGAGAAGTAAAATTGATGATGTAAGAAATGATTTATCTTAGGATAGTTAAAATTGCTTGGTAGTTCTTTACTCAGCATAGCTTGCTTTCTGGTAAGAAAGAAACATTCTAGAAGTAATTTAAAGAAAATCAATCTCTGAACCTTTAAGCGTTTAACCAATTGAAAAGCAATTAACCTGTAATATTGCACGATGCAAAGGAATTTAACGCGCTAAAAGACACCCAGAAAAGCAATTCAATACGTGAAACAATCAGGATCTATAAAAGAATAAAATTCAAAATTCTTCTCGAGTATAGATACGTAAACAGTATTAAATGTTATTAAAAATGCAATACTGCATCGTGATTTTTACACAAACAAGTATACAATATTCTGTAACTGTATTAACTAAATTTTTATATATAAAAAAATTCTATTAGGTTTTTTTCAAACAAGTAATCGAAAAACAGTAAACCTCATTGTTTACAGTAATAAGAAAGCTTTTTGTACTATAGGCCTACTACACGGTATTTTTTATTTTATTTTTTTTCCTGCATTGGAAGCGATATCACACATACTCTATGCGATGAAATCGTGAGATTTCGTGACGACATGTCACGTTTTTATTTCTCTAGAGACGCCAGGCAATTCTCTTGGATCAACATGCGCTCTCTATGCTACCACAACTTCCAGAAAGATTTTATTTGTTTTTTAGAACAAATAAAATCTTTCGAAGAAACATACTTCACTATTAAGTTCTATATAAAATGCAGTTTTACGTAAACAGAATACTTTATCTTATATTCTATATATCTCGATAACATTTCTATTTTCGTTACGATACTTAAAGGCCGATCATTTATTAATTGACTCAGGAGAGCATTAAACCTTCATAAATGCAATCTTCCAAGTGCGGATTCATACCGTGTGTTGGAAGAAACCGCTAGGCAGATCTAGATTAAATAATTAACGTCTCCGGGGAAGTTACTAACTAAAATCAGTAAAGAAAAAAAATGGACGAATCTATCAAATAAATGCATAACACTCCATCGAGCAAGGCTACCTTACTTAATTGATTTATGTAATTCATTAGGAAGATGGATTCTAAATATACTATAGACATAGGCTATATATGAATTAGTAGCTATATTTTGCTCTGATAGCCTTTCTAAAGATTTATAGATCGAGAGGGAAGTGATGCTTATGACTTTTTAATAAAGTAATGGCCTTTATGATGATATTGCATACGTTATAAAAATATTCAGATTATATAAACTTAACAAAAATTTTGAAGATAACCGAAACTCCAGGAATAATTTTTCACTAGATGCGTGTATCTGTGTAGAGCAAGATAGAGAGCATTAATCTTAGAATTAGTAAAAAAAAAAAAAATGTGCAAAAGTCTCCTTTGATAATACAGTACTTGCCTGAATATTTACCTAACCAGATTACTACCTAGACAGATATTTTCTTTAAATATATATAGGAGAAGAAAAATATTTTGAGATTCCGGGAAGACTACTTAAATATATAATAAAAGAAATACAAAAAATAAAAAATAAATATATTTAAATTTCGAAAAAAATTCTCAATTTAAGCAGTTCGAAATTGCATCTGTATACCAGAAAAAAATTGTTTTATTATTAAAAAGATTAAACACAATATTTAAATTCTTATCGTAATTTCGTGTTCGGAGACGAAAGACAACCAATGACAGACAGCAAAGCTTAGACTCTATAAGTTGGGAGGGAGATGATGCTTATGATTGAAATCTAGGTTGCAAGATAGACAGTCCCCAGGCCATCCTACCCTGTAATTTGGGCCGAGTGACCGGTCTTGTATCCTCCTTCCAGACCTTAATGGTCGGTCTGTACACGCCACAGAAATGATGGATTATCCATGGCACTATAGGTTGTCTATATAGCTGGCGGTACATATATTTGGATGTTTCGTAAGCTTGTATGTATCTTTGTATCATGTTGTTCATATTTAGCAGATTTTAATCTGCATATTTTTCTGGGTGGTTTGTATTTTGTGGGAAGAAACTTTTAAGTGACATTTTTATGCCCTGATATACTGTTCAAATGCATTTATAATTGTAGCAGATATGCTTATAAACAAGCGACTATAAAATTTATAACGTTAGCCATTGTGGCTTTATAATGTTAAGAGACCAACACTTAAACAAAATCATTTATTGACGTCGGAAATAAAAAAATATCCCAAACGATTTGTCTCGGGTAATATGAGATCTTAAAAAATAAGTTACTTATTGTAACAATTCGAGTGTAAAAATCTTGTGTACTCGGGCATAGCCCCGGGTAGCAGTTATAACATCGTCATAATGACGCATCATGTTCGCATTACTACAGGGAGGTCTGTGGGGTTGTACTTGAGTAATTCTTTCAACCCATCAAATAGCTCAATCATCACAATACAAGCAACGACCATTTCTATACGTCAAAATTTTCGCAATAAAAGTGACGGTTTGAATTAATGTTATTATAAAACTTACATTATATCATTAAGGAATATTTTATAATTTTAAAACGATTCAAAAACAAAAGAGAAAAAAATTCTCATTTTTTTTTGCAAACTGTATAACAAATTTTTATCCCTAAGGTAGTATTTTAGTTTAATTTTGGTTTAGAGCCCCAAAGCACATTTTTGGAATGTTTTCATTGCTTTGTATGTTCATATAGGTGCCTCGGGTATAGGATTTATTACCTAGAGCAGATGCTTTCAAAATTTGAGAGAGACGAGATGGAAATTAGGACCAAGGCATATCTTCCTCATGGCAGGTTGTCCATTAATAATTTTTATTATTTTTTTCTCCGAGATTTAACTGTTTTATTATGTATAAAAGTTTACCCATAATGGCCTTTTCTGTTTATAAAAATTACACTTAATTCCATGATTTTATCATAGAGAAATCTTACGCAAATATATAAAAAACAAAACTTCTTTACAGGCAAACGGCTCTGAAATTCTACGAATTGCAATAAAGAGTAGAATTTTTTTTTTTTTTTGTATTTTTAAAATTAAATTCGGTCTTTTACGAAAAATAAACAACGATTTATAGAAGAAAAAGAAAATTAAAGTATATTTAAATTTACAAAATTTTAATCGCACTATAACTCTTGTTTTAGGAATAATGATGATAAAAAAGGTGCAATTTATTGCAGTTTAGCTTACTAAAAAGGTGTCGATGGAAATTTTCAGCGTGAAAGAGCAAAACACTGTACAGTTTTGTTTATGTCGCTTGAAGCAGCAAATACCAATTTGAGTTAGTACCGAAAATAGTTGCATACTGAATGCGGAACAGTCATCAGTAACGGAATAGTTGTCTGTCGCTTCTGTCAGGTTGATTTTCAACAGAGAGTAACTCATGACTGCATTGAGACTCTAGACAGGTGTTTAGTTCCAGGAAAGACGATTGTCACTCATATTCTCTGGGTGACATATGTTGCCAAACATCTTTTTTTCCCTTTTTGTTAACCAAATATTATGCGGGCTTTAACTACTGAATAAAAGAACAAACTGTAAATTAAGCAAACTCCTAAAATGTTTCTGTTTATCCTTCAAAAAACCTTTCAGTCTATTTTAAACAAAATAGTTTTGAAATCAGATTGTTCTCGAGATTATCGTTGAAAAAGATATAAACAGGATCTTTTTTAATTTAAGCGAATGACTAAATTAGAATCTTTCCCCCTTTAGAATTTGCCTAGTAAGTTCTTTAATTTTTCACGCTAGACACTTGATCTATTAGACAGGATTTTTCTGTTTTTCCAGTTCTATAAAGATTAACAAACACAATAAGCACACAAAATTAATCGGATTTAATCTGATTAATTAATTAAGTTTGGAAGGTCTGGGTTAGTATCTGGATTTTACTTTTTCTTTTTTCTTTTTTTTTAATTAACTCGTCCTCGAATGTTTCATGCTTAGATTCTTCAATTCCTTTCAAAACCTCCCCTTTAACAATTCATACAGACAACATTTATTTTTCCCATTCTTTAGCACGCACTTGATGTATTACAGCTTATAAATCATACCCAGAATAAATTTATTAATTTAATCTTACATTGTAATTTATTAAAGACAAATTTAGCTGTATATTTAGGAAATATGTTTCTTCCGAAGAGAAATGTTATTCGGTATAATTCAATTGCCATGATAGATGTACACACATATGTAACAAGCATTTTATTCTATACAGTATGTTTGCTCAAACGACATCCTAAATAATCCCGAAAGAATTCATTTAAATAAATATGATTCCGGTTATGCTATTGAACGATATTATTTTTTTATAAAAGGAGAAAAAGTTCGGATTTTACTTGGAATCTTTACTGTACTTTAAGAAGAAGAAAAAAGAGGATAAAAGATAAATGAAATATCGACTTTATGTCCGTAAAGATCGTTGGCAGTCAATTCCTTGCATATACAGCACTATATATATATTATATACAGTGTAAATCAGTCACGAATGACATTTGCCTAGAATTTAAAAACTGACACCATTCAAGTAACAAAACTTGTACTTTTTTCATTTAAAAAAATCGTGAGAAAGTACTCATATCTAAGTTCGCGATATTTTTTTAATGTATATCACCGAAGATAGGCTCTTAGCTTATCCTGATGAGGTTTAAATATCCCCTTTTTGGTTTTATTCTTTTGAAATCTTTCTATATTTTCCTCGTTTTGAAATATTAAAACTTTATTTTTATATTTTCCATGCTTTAAGTAGAAATATTACTTAAATAAATTATTAAAAATTCAATTTTTGAGAAATTATTTACCGGATGAAAAATTAATATCGGAAGCAAATCATTTTGTAATAATTTATCATAAAATAAATAAGATATCTAGTTAAAAATTCAGTAGTTTATTTGTTTTAATTTATTTATACATATTTTGTATGTATTTTTGTTTAAAAAAGAAAACAAGAAAACATTCTACTTTATCTTATTCATATCAATCCTATCAAGTATGTATCGAATTGAAACATAAATTTTCTAACAACGGAAAAAGAAAAAAACACGTTTACTATTGTTTATAAATGATGAATAAATTTATCATTTGCTGCTATCTCTGTATCAACACAATAATTGGCACCTACTCCCCCATTAATCAGCAGAAAGAATTCAAAAGAAACATTCACTCGCACGTAAAAGTACAAAACTTGACATATGTTTACATTACCTAAAACATAATCATTCCCCAAACCGAAATACCGGTAGGAAAAAAGTAACAATAAAGCCCCTACCTGGGTTGTTGTAGCAAGTAGTAGTCTTCGTCGAGGACCACTAAGTTCAGGTCACTTTCCCAAGTGACTAAGGCACACTTTTACGAGTGGTAGATAGGTAATGTCACGATAGTTTTTCATTGAATCACCACATACATATCATATATATACATACCCGTGGTAAAGAATGAGTTCGTGCACTCCTTCTATCTAGCTGAATGATTCTACTGGGTTGGTCAAGTCCATTTTTTGATAGCGAGGGGGGAGCAAGAGTAAAATACGTGTAAAGCAAGATAAAATATTTTTATACTTTACATCCCTGCTTGTCATATATTAAATTAATAGTTTTCTTTTGTTGCTATCTTTCGTTTTTTTGTTGTTGTTGTTGTCTCTTCACCGATAAAAGTTATAATTGCCAGAATATTATTGGGCGGAGCGATGTTTATAAGTTATTCTACCTCAGTGCGTTGTTTTTATAGTTTTAGCTTCTTTAATAATTGTGCAATAAATAATTGCTATTGTAATAATAGAAGGGGAAGAAGAAAAAAAAATCTTGAGAAGTTTTTCAGCAGAAAGCAATAAGAATGATTACGACACTTTTGTGCATGATGATGAACCCCTGAGGCTTCATTTACAAACCTCTAATCTGAAAGAGGTCCTACTGGTAATGAGGACAATTCATTAATATTATCTGAATCGTTTTACATAAATATTTACATAAAAATTACATAAAATGTAGTACTAATCCAAAAAAATAAATAAATCTGAGGCATTTTTATTGCGGCTCATAAATAATCAAAAATTTTTCAGTAAAAATGAATAATATTAATTTTTTTAAACTTTTTTTGCAAAAATGTTAATATTTGCTTTCTGTACCATAACAAACAACATAAACTGTATTTTATGGGATATAAGAATGGGAGATGATGTTATATAGTAGGGCTACTGGTATAGGACTTAGATGTAACGTATGTCATAATAAATAATATAATGCATATCTTATGTAGTATAGACATAGAATAAGGAGTTAGATGTTAAAGAATGATGGATATGGAAAAAAAACGGTAACCTACTCCTCCATACCCGTATATGGATTAAAGTGCTTGATGTGAAAAAATGGGAGATGTAAATAAGTTTATAGATGTGCAAAAGTGAAAGATGTAAATAAATGATATAGAATTCGTAAAAAAGAGTAATAGTATATATCCGAAAAAAAAATATATATGTGATAGCTTTTACTGTGCAGATCGTAATAGATCTGCAGCTCTAAATCGATGATTTTGAGAGTAGTTATTTCTAAACATTAATGGAAACTTTTAAAGAGAAAGCTAAAAATGTAAGTAATTTAATACAAACACGAACGGAACTTAGTTTTTTTTTCTTTCTCAAACGGTCGCAATATCGAATTCTCAACCAAACAACACAATTACCTGAAGTCAGTATGAGAGAAAGAAATTCGATATATAAAGGTTATAGGTTAATGGTTGAACTGAAGAACTGACGAAGTTGATGTTTGGAATTCGTTGAACCTTGTCTCCTATATTCTAATCTTTTATGATCTTTCTTCGAGTCTAAAGTATACTTGGCATGTTGTCATTACCAGGGAATGCCTTTACTGACACAGATATGTTCTTTAGTTTCACTACTAAGCCATTTCTTGATCGATTGTTTATTATTTTATACAACTATACGATCTTTTTTTTTATTTTTTCTTTTATGGAATATTCCGAATGTCAAAAGCAACAGATAGTTTTCTGGTATTTTTTGATGGCGAGATTAATGTGACAAGTAATTATCATTAATTATGCGCCATCGTGCTGGTTTATCGTTTAATGAATCGAAATTACGAATATTATTCTTTTTCGGAAAGAAAAATCACCCTGTTTTTCTTTCCAGAATATTACGTGATCGCAAATTTTTATACGTAGAGTAGCCAGCGATCTTTCAACTTTCTGTTCCTGTAATGAACAGTGCTGCCTGCGTATTAATGCTAATTACAAAATAATTAAAATTTGCATCACTCTCTTTAATGAAGAAAAATTCCTTGCGCTTTTTTTAATCACTGAAGTGATCTCTATTTTTTATTATTATTATTTTTATTGTTATTATTACCAACAACTTCTTTGTATAAGAATAACACTTATTTTTTTAATAACCTCCCTGGGTGCTGTTGTTTCACATTAGTGCATTAAAGCAATTTAATAGTATTAAATTCTTATGCTATTACAGGTATATTGTTTGAGCGACAACAGACCGTTTATTAATTTAAACGAAAGGAATTTTTATTATTTCACATCGGGCCATTAAAAGTTATTAAAATTACTGGAATTAATCACGTGATTGTCATTGTTTTTTACCTTTTTCCTGTACCGATAGAGGCATCATTCTTGTAATTATTTCTTCAACGTCTAATTTTAAAATATATTAAAAATAGCAATTCGATACGCTTGGTACCATTAACCATGCCGAATAATTATTTTATTTAATCACCACTACGAACATGTTTTAATAAACATAGACGACAAAGAATATCGTATTTCTGAATTGTGTAGTCTACTGATTTATTATTCAAATATTATCCTCACGATCTCTTCATACGCTTTGCTATTCAGTAAGTCATCTCGCACTTAATCAATGTGACAAACCGAACTGAAAAAAATTATTATTTTTATTATTATTTTTCTTTTAAATCGTTCTGCGTACTAAATTTTTCCCTCTGTTAGCGTAGTTCTTTATCAATTAAATAAATTTAGTTCTCCTCTTCTGAGTGCTGTTAGATGATCTTCGTTTTATCTCTTCGTTTATATGTCACTTGATCCCAAGTACACACTCATGATATAATTAATCGCACAAAGTAACAGATAGTACTTCCTGTTATATATATAACTTATAGGTACAGTGCTATATCACTTCATCGCAAGTACAGGTTCATCATTACATGTCATATTTATAGTAATTTTAATCATTTTATTTATTTATTTTTAAATGTAATAAAGTAAAATTGCGTATAGAAATCAATGTCTTGCTTTAGTCGAAATTTTATAAGAATAAAGTTTTGGTAAAATCAATGATACTTTTTTAAATAAAATTTTTTTTTTTTTTGCAGAAATCAATATCTCACTAAAAATTTAAATTTTTTTTTCTTTTTTTAGAGAATAAAATTAATATTTTTTGAAGAAGTTAACGACGAAACAAATTCAAAAATTTTTGTAATGGACTCAATGCTTTAATATTTTATAATATATATAATTAAAATAAATCATTGAGATCAAAATTTCTAGCCCGAAATAAATTAATTCTTTACTATGAGAGAAATGAGAAAGTATTAATAAATTAAGTAACAATTACAGAATTTTATATAAATTAAATAATAAAGTGTGAAGGAAAACTGGAAAAGACTTTCCTTAACTAAAAGCAATTCACACTTAAAAAATTATTGAAAAAGTAGTTAATTGTAAAATTATTTTATATGAATCTGTGAATACAGTATTATGATCGATTAACATATAAATATTATATAGAAGTTTTTTCATTGAATAAAAGGAAAAACAAATAAATATATGAATTTAATATATGAAAATTAAGATACAAGACTGAAATTTCTAATAAAATAACTAAAAATGATCAGGAATGTAAGTTAAATTTATGTATTTTTCAATCAAAATGATAAACTTTTTACATTTCTACCTTCTCATAGCTTTATTTTATGGTTTCTAAAAAATTACAGTTTAATGCTTTCTATAACATATAATAAAAATGTTATGTTTTAAAGAACATTTATAGTTATTACATATGCCGTATAGCCATTGGATAAAATTTACTTTACTTATTGTAATACTATATCCAGAAAGGACTAACACGAATTTTATTATTTTTATGACCATCATTTTTATCATAAAATCTATATTTTTTTACTTTGTTATATTCTATTTTTATTCTCTGAAATTATTTAGCATTATGCGATTTAGGGATGTACAATAAAATTTATTTATCATAACTATGTCTTCAAACGGAAATTTAAATCTTGAATCACATAAGAAAAGAATTGAACAATTTCAGTCCACATAATAATTTTACAAAAGAAGGATGTATTATCTCTAAATATATATATATTTTAAGAATATTTTCTTCAGATTTATTGTAGATGGACTTTTCTATAAAATGTACTTCAATTTTATATATAATATTAATTCTTTGACCTTTCTAAAATATGAAAATAAATTAAATATTAAGTTTTGATTCTGTTTATTTTAGTAATGTACTTTATCATTTAGAATATTATCAGTATTCACAAAAATAATTTATAAAAATTAATTTAGTTAAAAAAATAAATTTCTCTCTTCTCACATGCTTCCTACTGAGAATAAAAACTAAAGTTCCATACATATACATATTGATTTTATCTGCAGAATCCATCTTTCGCTCTTTTCATCTGCGTTGTAAGATTTGTAATAGCAATTCTTTTACAAGTTAATTAAAATATCTGATTTAATATATAATTACTAAGGATGTTCATTATGTATCGAATAACTTTTCTGTGTAATCAGCCAAGCATCAAAAGTACATGACATTTTCAATTATAACCAATTCATGTAGATCCATTATATAATACATTCATTCTTCTCTAATAGCTTTGAGGGAAACTAAATTTTAACAATTCTATTTAAATCCAGAAGATTTTCAAAAGATGTTTTGAATATATAATTGAATGGTATTATATTTATTATTCATTCAGATTATTAATGAAAATTAAATAAGCCCTAAGAGAAATTTCCTTTATTTCAATGAAGCTACCGTATAGCAAGATTGGTGAATTTGCATTAAGTTTTAATACTTCATAACTTCTCTATTTAAACAGGATATAATTTCTTGGAAATTCGTTAAAATTTCCTAAATATGTATTGATTACAATTTTAAACTATTTTATTTTTATTAATTAATTAAAAATTGTGAATATAAATATTATATAATTAAATTTATATTAATAGCAAAAGATATTTAAGTTTTAATAATAGCACAACATCAAATAGCTCTGAGCTTACTTTAATTATCTTTTAATATCTTTTAGAATGTTATTCAAATTCTTGAATGAAACTTTCTAAATTATTTTAATTATACTGACAAAATAATAGAGAATATATTTAAATTTTAAGTTCTGACATTATTATCATTAAATACAGTTTTACATTTTTTAAGCATGAAATTTTTATTTTCCATTTAATAAAAATGCAACTTTTACAGTATGTGTATGAATGAGATATGGATATTTAAAATATTTAATCAGAGTTTTCGAGAAACAGTTTCATTATGTTTAAAATTCCTTCAATCAATCAAAGATGCTATGGAGTTCTTAATTTACCGCAATTGTTTTAGAGATTTTTTATTTGGGAATAATCCAAGTCACAAAGAACTACATAAAAATATTGGCAATGTAAGGACTTTACACAAAAATATAATATAAAATGATGAAATATATAATTCGAATTTAAGGATAAGTGATTTTGTTAGTTGGTGATTTTCAGATATCTTGTTAACTAAAATTATGTATACAAAAACCTTTAAGAAATAAAATTATAAAAATAATAATAAAAGATCGAGATTTAGTATTCGTTAAATTCTTTAAACTTAGAAGACGGAATGAGTAATCAAATAATTTATTAACAAAGTAAACATGCTAAGTATGTGATCATATTTAGCTTGATTTGTGCTGCAATCATGCAATCACTTCTTAATTGAAAAAATTCTATTGGCAACATCATAATCGTAATATAAATCAAGAAAAATATGAAGAAGTTCATATTTAGCATGCTTATTCTATTGTCAACTCAATAATATTTTGAAATGACAGTAATCAGTTATATAGAATATGACATTTTTTGCCAACTGAACTTAAAGTATACTTCGAATTTTATGAACTATCAAGATATTAATGGAATACTTAATTTCTCAACACGTTTTTAATTGATGACAAAATATATATTTGATTGTTTTTTTCAGGGAATATAAGATTATGAATCTCTTAGCATCCTCACGAGTGAAAAGACGTTAATACACAGATAAAAAACAAAAATATATAATATTATAGTGAATACGATGTTAAATAGGGAATTTGTAAAATGATGACAAATCATTTAAAAACGTATTTGATTGTTTTTTTCAGCGAATATAAGATTAGGAATCTCTTAGCATCCTCACGAGTGAAAAGACGTTAATACACACATAAAAAACAAAAATATATAATATTATAGTGAATACGATGTTAAATAGGGAATTTGTAATAATTAAAGGTAATTATTAACTGGTATTAATAAAATTAACATCATGTGATCTTAATTATATTAAAACTAAAATTACTATTTGAACCAAGCTTCATATTCGTAAAATGTTTTCTTGGATGGTATCGTGATATTGAATTGAAAAATATTGTATTGAACTTAAAAACTTATGGGAAAATAATTTGGCTCCTGGTATCAAAATTATCACTTTACTTCTAATATTTTTGGATTAAAATGATTCAATGTTTCAAACTATATGTTAATATTTATATGGAATATGGCGTTCATATAACATGGAATTATATTTCATGAAATATGGCGTTCAAATAATATGTTATTATAATTCAATTAAAAAATTAAATATAAAGGTTATGTATTATGATTTGAGAAATCAACATATAGACAGCAGCAGGGTGACATCCGTGACTTTTGTTACGGGCCCGGCATCGAAAAAGGCCCGACCGTCGGGCTCTGACGCGTCATATAACGTGTCTGATAGTTTGCAGCCCGCGCTAGATCGCACTGTCTATCACCCAAACAAGTACCCAAAGAAGTCGTGACAAAATAAACTATTTTTTTATAATATGATATGTAATGTACCGAATTTTGAATTTATTTGTGCACTTTTCAAATAAATATTTAATGTTTTATATGGCTTTTTTATTAAACCAAAGTGATGCCCTTTCATAGAAAAAATTATGTATTATGATTTGAGAAATCAACATATAGACAGCAGCAGGGCCGCCGAGAGGGGGTGACATCCGAGACTTTCGTCACGGGCCCGGCATCAAAGAGGACCCAACCGTTGGGTCTATGTGTCACATAATAATATCCAATAATGAGGCCCAGATCATAGACTTGTCACGGCCTGAAAATTTTTTTCTGCGGCCCTGGACAGCAGAATCATTTCACCCAACCAGGACCGCCGAGAGGGGGTGACATCCGAGACTTTCGTCATGGGCCCGGCATCAAAGAGGACCCAACCGTTGGGTCTATGTGTCACATAATAATATCCAATAGTTCGCAAGCCGCCGCAAGAGTATATTGTCTATCACCTAAAGCAGTTGTTCCAAAATAAACTATTTTATATATAACATTGATAAGTACAAAATTCCTTATCAAACAGTTGAAAAGGTCAATCCAAAATAAATTATTTTATATATAACATTGATAAGTACAAAATTCCTTATCAAACAGTTGAAAAGGTCAATTTTAGGATGGACGGCCGCAGTAGGAGGGTGCTGTGCCTGGTGTCTCCAGGTTTAGTTTCCGGATCTCGTACTTCCAAATTTTTCCAGAACGGATGTCATCAGGGATATAGGTAACCCATGGTGGGTACTGGAATAACCTATTGTTTAATACCAACTTGGTGGAAAGCTATGTTACACCATACACAAAAAATATAGGTTAGATAGGTTACTGAATCGCATGAAAGATTTTTATTAAATAAAAATGATGCATTTTTTGAAGTTGGGCCCGGACCACAGACTTGTCACGGGCCCGAAAATTTTTCTCGGCGACCTGCACCCAACTGGCATTTAATTAATAGCACTTGTCGGTACATTATTCTGTAATTTATTAAGAAATTTAATTTTTTAATAATCTATAAGATTAATATGAAACCTCTTTCTTTGGAATAGAAGAATTAGCACTAAGTCTTTCTTTATGATTAGCAGTAATGCAAAGTCAGTCATAAATGTCTAACAATTAACTTCATAAAGAGATAGAGATACGAGATATACTGAGCATGTATACAATTGCAAGTGAGAGAGAGAATACCAACAGTCTGTACCAATCGTGCAGACTCATTAAACATGCATGTGTACAATTGCAAGTGAGAGAGAGAATACCAACAGTCTGTACCAATCGTGCAGACTCATTAAAAATGATAGACAATAGATCAGTCACAATCATAATTAAGTGAACTTCCACTCGTATATATTGAAAAACAGTTAATAAGATTTCGTCACGAATACGTAAATTTGCATATAGGCCTATTGAGATTGCAAATATAGTTGATTTGGAATATATACAAAAATAATAAAAAATATAATACGTGTTCAGTTCAATCGAATAAGAATATTAATTAATATGGAAATAATATTCAGCTTTCTTCGTTCTAGTTTCATAAAGAAAGTCGTAATAGAAGGTATCAATTCAAATGATCATAATTATACGTATAATTTCGATAGCCTTTCATATGTTTCTATAGATTCTTTCATATGTTCTATAATACTTGTTTCATTTAAATATGTAATAAAATTGAGCTTTCTTCGTTCTAGTTTCATAAAGAAAGTCGTAATAGAGGGTATCAATTCAAATGATCATAATTATACGTATAATTTCGATAGTCTTTCATATGTTTCTATAGATTCTTTCATATGTTCTATAATACTTGTTTCATTTAAATATGATTTTTGTTTTTGATTACTTTTCATATTAAAAATCCTTCCTTAACTTTGCTAGATAATCTAATCTGAATATAATTAAATGAATTATGTAACTTGAAACATAATAATAATTTTCATTAGAAACAACATGATCACATAAAAATCAATTAATCTATAAAGCTAGCCTTGATAGGCAACTTTTAATATTTACAAATGAATGTTAATTAAAACTCTACTGAAAACTATTATTTTATAGTCTATACATCTATAACTCTCAATATATCTATATATAGATATATTTATGTATCTATATATAAATATACCTATATATAGATATATCTATATAACTAGTCTAGACGATATATCTATATAATATATTATTATAGCTGGTACTCATTTGAATGAAGTAAAGTAAGTATATAAATTAGGATGTAAGTATATATTTTAAATATGATTTTCCATTTCAAATATTGCATATTATATAACAGTAGAACCTCGATATCTCGAATCTCGCGAGAACAAAAAAAAATTCGATGTAAAAAGAGTTTTCGATACATCGAGGTTCAATTTTAAATAAAGATTTTTATGTCAATAATATATACAATAGTTTTTAATGCTGTATAAGTCACTTTTTTCCATGAAAATATCACTGAATAAAGACGATCATACTGACAAAAACTATCAACAATTATTAGTAAAACTTAGAAAACGAAACCCTGTACATGTTCAGTATTCAGAGTATGCACAAAAAAGTTCCTGTTCCGATTATCGGTAGCATATTTACGTTCTTTTGTTTAAATTAAATTTAAATCCTTTGTTTAGACACCGAAAGCGAGGGAAAATTCGTAAGTATTTTTAATTTTTCTAGCACAAAAATTATAAATTAATTCGAGATAGCGAGAGTTTTGAAGAAAATACTTAGAGATAACTATTGAAATTACATTGGTTTAATGCCGAAAGTGTACGGAAAAAATTTTTCCCACATATCAAAGAGGAAAAATTTTTCCCAAATTTGGTTTCGAGATAAAGAGGTTCGAGATAACAAGATTATACTATATAATAGATTATTTTTCTCATTATTTTAAAATATAAGCTATCTTAATTTGAGCGGTGTATTTATTTTAAAGTAATCCCATTAATCAATGCTCTTAATTTTCGAGACATTTAGCTTTAAGTCCTTTAATTAGTAAATAACTAAATTTCAAATATATCATTGTTACGCATGACTTTCTTCATGTTGAAACAATTAGAGCTGATAAAAAATTAACGAAAATTAATTGTGGTGTAGATAGAAAACGTTTATGGCTCCGTTGAAACAGAGCTGATAAAAAATTAACGAAAATTAATTGTGGTGTAGATAGAAAACGTTTATGGCTCTCTGCTTATTAGATGTGCTATCATTGGAACTAAGTATTGAACAAGAACTCATCATTAAATCAAAATAATTCTCGAGGAATCTTATTTATAGAATACTATATTCTCTTTATATTGAAATTATATTTTACAATGCAGTTTATTATTCTATGAATCAATAAATTTAATAGTATGGATTTATAAAAACTAAAATTTCTTAATAAATATCTTACTTAATTAATTAAATCAAAATTTTTATTGAAATCAATCTGCTTTCTAGTTAAATCAAAATTTTATTTTATTTTTTTCTTGCAGAATGCAATGTGTTAGCAAGGTTAAAACTTCACGATGAAATTAATGTCTTAGATAAATATTTTAAACTGAAATCAATGTCTAAGTAAAATTAATCACGTCACCCTAATGACATAGATTTTATATTAAAAAATTATGATTTTATAACGATAACTATTAAATATGTCTATAATTTTAATTAAATTCGATGGCAGGAAATTTTTTTAATACATAATTAATCAAATATAATTAAAATCGTATGAATTTAGCAATTCATTAAAAATAATAATATTAATTAACATTGATAAATCAAATATCGATTGATTACTATGTATATATAAGTTATTCATACTGTTAGAGTATTAAAAGACTTTCATTCGTGTACTAGCAATTTTTATTCGCTATTATATAAAAATAAAAGCAACTACAGTCGTTAAAAGTAGCAATAATGGCCAATAAACTTATAACACTCGAAAATATTTCCGATAATTTGTAACAATTTATTACTATAATAGCACTGTTTCCTTTTAACAATGCTTAACTACGCGTAATTTCCATCAGACTGATGGTGATACCCGATATAAATGATCATTAGGGCCGGTAGCCATCTCTCCCCCAAAGGGCAATACACCTGATGCTACCGTATCAACAATATCATTTTTGAATGCTTTAGTAACAAAGACTAACCAAAATTACGGTGAGTTTACAGTGTTATTAAGACTTTGACCTAGTCAGAGACGGAATTCCAAGCTCCCTTTTCTCCCCCTTATCTCCCTCCCCCTATTAGATAATTGCGAGCGATAAGGGGCCCCGAATATCTTAGTTTCTTCCTATCTGAACTGTAGCAGGTGGAACTGATCCCTGTCTACTCTCCACCCATCTATGTCCATGTCATTGGCGAACAGTGTACATAGACTATGACGTCAGATGCCTAACCTGATAAGGGAATTAATGGTAGACCTTCTAAGACACCCCTGTATCTATGTTCATTCCCTTATTACTGTGCCACGCGAACTACTATGATTGGCGATATTAGAAATAGGTCTGTTAAGTTTTTTAGCTTCTGCTCTGTGGATCAATTTTTTTCTTCTTCAAATCTCACGATGTTCATGCTTGAGATTCGATCAGAAATTGTATTGATGCTATTTTTATAGAGGGATTCTGCAGGATTGCAATCTTAGTATTATGGTAGCTGTGGTAGAATATATTGTGATACTGTAGTTTCTTTTATATAACTCTTGTAATTCTTTGTAGATATCGTCCCAGTTATGTAAAAATTTGAATATTTTAGATGTCCATACATAATATGAACAAAATTTATCAGGCTGATTATCGTCAGAATAAAAAATAAATGAATTAATTAAGAAAAACTCTTGTAAAAAGCAGATAATAGAAAATAGGCTTGTTTTTTACTCCAAGGCTAAAAGGGAAGTTGGGAGAGGCTTTCTTGCTTGCATTCTCACATAGAGATATACAAAAGACCCTGATTTCCTAAGTTTGGGGTCGTGTTACCCCATTGAAAGTGCCATCGATGGAGAGGTGGGTCTGCATTTAAGGCATAGGTATAGAGAAAAGCATTAGGTTACTACACAGGTATCGTGTTATCTTTACATCTGCCTCTTTGATTTCACCTTCCCTTAAACAAGAATGGAGACGCGAAATGGCCCACGATTTATGGTTTTCTTTTGTAATGAAGCGAGAATGGCACACACACACATGATGTTTTCTTAGAATTTTCTTCATAAAAAATAATTTTATGTAAGAGAATACATAAAAAACAACACAAAAGCATTAATGTTTTTACGATGTAATAAGATTAAGCAAGATCGTTTATGAAAAAGAACAAATTTAAAAAAATTTATTAGGATATTTTTATATCGGTTATTTTCCTTGTTATCCATTGAATACAATCTTATTAAAAATCTCATAATAAAATCAATAGACTTGATGCATTTTCATGAAAGCTCTTCTAAAGTGTTAAGAGGTTGTCAAAAAAATCGATATTTTTCTATCAAAGTACTATTTAATTATTTATTTTTTTTATAATAATTTTATATTTTCTATCAAAGTACTATTTAATTATTTATTTTTTTTTAATAATTTTATCATCTCTGTTTTCTTAATAAAATTTTAATATAATGTGCCATATACATCTTCATTCAATTTTTTATATCATTTAGGAATCTATCTATTAAAAATTTATTCGTTTTCATATAATTTTTAGACGAAAATATCTTAAATAAATAATAAAAAAAGAAATAAAAATTAATTTTAAAGGAATAAAGAAAAAAATCTAAACTTTTTTCCATAAATAATATTTTTATATTCATCAAACTTTAGATTTTTGCAAAACTATTAAAATGTAAAAAAAAAAGATATTCACTACTAAATAGAAGCTTAATATATATTTTTTGATATTTAAATTGCACAGAATTCGATTTCTTTCTTATCTCTTATCATCTAGAATTTTCATATATATGAAAATTCCTTAAAGTTTTCTGTTATCATATTAATAAGTTATAATAATTTTATCTATAGTGCAAAAAAATGAAGTAGTGCCTTATCGTCTATATGGTACCTTAAGCTTCAAAAACAGACATTTTTAACGTTGAAAATTATAATCAGTAAATATCGATATATCCGGCACGATTTTTATCTTCTATTGATTCATACAGAATGGCTTTTGCTTGGTGAAAAAATATTAGAATGCTGTATTTAATGCTTAATCGAAAATTAATCGATTAAATTCAAACCGTTTTACCAATTATCAAAAATCGTAAATATCATTTTTTAACCCATAAATTATTTTTTTATGTTATATTTTTAAAACGTTAAATATAAATTGCATAAATGTTAAAAGCAAAAACAATTTTCAATTACTGTATTAGTCATACTTCTCAAATTCCATATCATAAGCTGTTAACGTTGTAAATTCTCCTGCATTCAAGAAGAAAACAATAAACAGTATTAAAAATACTTCACGCAACTTCACGCACGTTAAAAAAACAGTATCGGTTTCACGCTTGTCATTTTAAATCATGATGAAATTTAAATCGATTTTTAATCGATTAAAAGATACTGTAAAGATTTTTTAATACTGTTTATTTCTTAATCTATATTTAATCGCTAAATAAAATACCATGGAAATTGTTAATCGATTAAAAATTAACTTAATTAATTAAGATTAAGTTTTAATCGATTAACAATTTTCAAAGTATTTTTTATCAATTAAATATCATATTGATTAACAATAAACAGTATTAAAAAATCTTTACAGTATTTTTAATCGATTAAAAATCGATATAAATTTCTTTATGATTAAAAATCTTCACGATTAATAGTTAAAAATCAGTCGTTCTATTGTTATGCAAAAAGAAATGTTGAAATTTTGATATTCCCTATAGAGGAAAATCTGTAATAAGGACAACTTCGTGTTCTAGAATATCAAATTTATTTATCTCTATTTTTTAGGTTACCATTGTTGTTCTTGTACAATATTAATAATATTTAATTAACGAAAAATTAATTTCAACAACTTCGTGTTCTAGAATATCAAATTTATTTATCTCTATTTTTAGGTTACCATTGTTGTTCTTGTACAATATTAATAATATTTAATTAACGAAAAATTTCGTTTATAATAATATACAGTATATCGAAAACGTAAATTCGATTCTATTATTATTCGATAAAATCGCCAAATGTCGCTGGCATTGACGAGAAGAAATTTCGGAAAAGATGCTCAAACAATCGCCATGTCGGAACATATTTAATGAAGATGTTGCTATTGTCGGGTTCGGGTTGATATCTTCTGAACTACAGTAGAAGAAGAACTATTTTTGCCATCTTTTACAAGCCCATCGGTCATCTTCAGTCTAAGAGACAAAACTTAATTAACTGTACTTCTCTCATGGGTTCTAAATTGTTAAGGGTGTACTCAGATTCACAGATTGGAGAACGCGATGCTGCGATCGGTCACCTGTGTAATCATGCAAGTCAGGTGAACTTGTCGGCCGTGTGGTCTTCATATATATTCAAACAAGTTGCCTTAAGGCTATCAATCATTCTGGGATTTGTTATGTAATTTTTGAATCTTTTTTTTCGTTAAAATTATCGGCGATTATTACCTTTTTATTTTTATGCCAGTAGACAATCGTGCATTTTTCATTTATAAGTTAAACTATTTATATTTTAAACACATACTATATATACAGTATATAAGCTGTGAACATGTAGACTGGTATAACATGTCTAACAGATTAAGCAGAAGTAATGCGATCTCGTGAGAGCACATTCAATAATCGTACGATTGTTTCCTATTATTATATATATAGAAACATTCAGCCGGACGTATATACATCTAGAATTCCATTTTCCTTAATAGAATACGAGCTTATACAAGTTATAAATAGAAAGTTTGTTCTAGTTAAAATGACGGATATAATGTATAAAAATATTTTTTACACCGTTTGAAAACATGGTGGAAAAAATTACTATACAAACAAGCAAAGAGAACAAACAATACGGAAGATCAATCGATAAACCAGAACTATTTATATTGCTATACGTTTGCAAGAATAGCAACGACGACGTTATATTGATTAAAACAAACTTTACAAAAAGAATAAAATTATAAAATTGATTTTAATCTCTTAGGAAAATATCATAAGAAGAAAGCTCGAAATGTTTTTTCTTTAAATAAGTTAAAAGAAATTGTGTTTTTCTTTTTTTTTTTAATCGAACGACTCGCACATTTTATATAAAATATATATAATTAAGCTAGGAAAAATAATTTTTCCCGTAGTTAGTACGCGGTTTTAGAAGCGTGTCTTCTAGGCACCGATCTAAAAATTTCATGGGCATTCTACAATAATAATAATAATTATTAATCACACCGCATACTGTTCCTCTAACGTGTAATTACAATAAAATTAATGAAAGTAAAAAGGGAAAAAAAATAACATATACAATTACGCTTATTATTATTGTATAATGAGCAAATTAATGTTGCTAAATTATTCAAAAGGGAAGATTAAAGCGGATATTTAGTTTCATTCGATCATTTTTGAGTCATTTGGGAATCAATTAATATGTATCAGAACGTTTGCCCGCTTGTTTCCTATTTGCAGACAAAATTAATCAAATCTCTAGAGTATTAATTCATAAAATCCGATTTATTATTATATTTGTCTCTCTTAACAGAACTTTAAATTTTAATAATTAAATTTTAGTTTATTTATTTTAATTAAAATGTTGTTTATATTAATGCTTCCCCGATATGTTTTCTGGTTTTAGAAAATTAATTTTAATATGTTTCAAATTGAAAATTGCGAGATAATTAATTCTTGTATGAATTTTTCAACATGCGTAAAATTAAAATCAAATATATAAAATTTTATTTAATTTTTTTTTTTTTTTATCAAGAATAAGGATCGAAACTCTTAAAATGATTAATATTAATAGATCGATTGGATAAGTGTTTGCTTATTTTTTATTAGCCAAAGCTAAGAAGGAGGTTTGCCAAAGTGAATAATCCAAAATAACATGACAAGGTTAAGCTTAATCTTGTTTGATCAGGCATCAGCGATTACAGAGACTCCACAGAAATCCTTTTCAAAACTTTTAAAAACTCGATCGTAAATATAATTTTCCAGTGATAAGTTATATACACGACATACAGAACAGACATATAAAATAAATACTTATCAGATAGGATGGATAGAATAAACACATATAACTCAATTTATAGTAGACAGAGTACATATACAACTTTATAACATATGATGTATAGAAAAGACAAGAACAGTCAACATTTTTTTCCTACTGTATAAAAAATTACAGTTGTTATTCAATCAAGAAATGATATTCTGTATAAAGAATGATGATATCAAAATATAAGCATATTTATCTCTTTCAGCATACACACAATCATCCAATTAAAGTATACTAATCGAAACATGCACGAAATTTGACATCTGTTCGTATCACTGTGACTAAAAGGATTAAAGTAATTTAATATAAAATATATGGATCTTAATGATGAAAAATAATTAGGATTAAATCATTAATAATAATAATATTATTTTTTCTTTGGGAACTTTTCTTTGAAGGACAACTTATAATTATCTGCGATTTGTGAACCAGAAAAAAAAAGGTATTTATTGTTAGTTATTTCCATCTCATCCAGAAGAAGAAAAAATATATATAATAATAAAGATCCTGATTGTTATACTGTGCTACTTTAGCATCATTTTGTTATAGTGTGATGTGTTGTATAGCAGTATCAGTTTCCAATGATATGCTCCTCTATTAGCACCACTTCCTCATTAAAGACTTTGATGGGTTTCGAGTCGTTAATTTCGTTAGTTTAGTTCTGACTTAGCTTTACAGCACTTCTTTTATGTCTTATTTACTGCGTTTTCTAAAAGGCTTGTATCATTTTAGTAAATTTACTTTGCGATTTTAGTTGAATGAATTTAAAAAAAAAAAAAATGCATTAGGTATGTTGTTTTTTTCTTCTTCTTCGATTCTTTTAGATTACGCAAACAAGTTTAATAATGAAAAAAATTAAATTTTAACCGATATGCATTAAGTGCAAAAGGTATTAATGCTTATAACTGAGTTTGTAATAATTTTAACTCTTTTTTTTTTTTCTTTTCCTGATTTTCGTTTTCGAGAATTGGAAACTTGTTTCGTTTCTGTGAATGTTATTATCCTATTAAAACAGATACGGATTCGTTCGATCAAATATTAATGTTTTGTATATTTTAATCCATAGAACTGCTGTTTAAATTCTGAGAATTTCGTCACGTGAATATCTGCAGATTTTGTCTTTTGTATGATAATTTTTTTTTTTTATTTTCTTTTATCCACGCTTTTTTATCTGTTTTTTTCCAGATTCTATTATGGATGCCGTATAAGTACAAACCAGATTAATATGAAGTTCTTGGAAATTTCGCTGCGGGAATAGCTGACGATGTGGAAAATTGTCACACTACTACAGATAGAGCATGGAGAGAATACGGATATAACTTTTTTTTTTACTAATGGTTAACTCCTTTATTCGATCATAAGCTAACAAAGTTACTTCGTGCAAAGTAAGCTATATGTTCAGATCACCTAATGCCAAATTATTTACAATTTAATCAGGATTAATGGCAATTAATTCTTGAGAAAACTATTAATCTACGATCAGAAACAATCTGTTACATATCACACAGCTTTTGATCTCAATTAATGGTTTAAAAGTTACGTGTACGAGAGGAGAAACCCTTTGATGATAAAAAAAACATCGTGCTTAACCAGACAAACAAATTTTTTATTTTTTTTTTCAATTTTCGTTCGAACGGATATTTCTTGACAAAAAGACAAACCAGCTTTTTTTACTAATGGTTAACTCCATTATTCGATCATAAGCTAACAAAGTTACTTCGTGCAAAGTAAGCTATATGTTCAGATCACCTAATGCCAAATTATTTACAATTTAATCAGGATTAATGGCAATTAATTCTTGAGAAAACTATTAATCTACGATCAGAAACAATCTGTTACATATCACACAGCTTTTGATCTCAATTAATGGTTTAAAAGTTACGTGTACGAGAGGAGAAACCCTTTGATGATAAAAAAACATCGTGCTTAACCAGACAAACAAATTTTTTTTTTTTTTTCAATTTTCGTTCGAACGGATATTTCTTGACAAAAAGACAAACCAGCTTTTGTCCTCTCTTTGAGTACTTCTTAGTGACGGATTCTTCTTATCTGAATCCCTTTTGAATGTGAAGGTTTGTTCGTGACGATTTCATAGTATCAGAAACGCCTGTCCTTTCACTATCTTTACTTTCGTCGTGCCTCAAGCAGCAGATATCTCTGTTAGAGTGCTAAGGCGGAGTAGAAGAATAGGTTAAAAAACGCGCACGTGATGGACGTAGTGAATTCTCTCCTTCTTCATTGTTCGATGGTTACAAAAGAAAACCGCTTTTTCCTTACAAACCCGAAGTTGCCTTATCGGGTGGAGTTATATTCGAAGATACTTTTGCTTGACTTTTGTATCTTCGGGGCAATAATGCTTCGTACGACTTAACAAAAAAGAGCTGACTAATGCATATAAATGGTCTTTAATTTATGTATAAGTGTTTAAGTAAATTAATTAATATTTTATTATTGACTTTTAAAGCAATTTTTATTTTTGAATATTTATGAAGTTTTCCTCTAATGAATTTTGCATTAATATATCTACATGTGTTTATTATATTAATTCATTCCGTTATTAATTTGTTAATTCAAACTGTCTGTATATAAATGTTGTTGTTACCGAGCAGAATTATTTTTAAATTAATCGTAAACATCGCATAAATAAATCTTCAAAAGTATATTTTCTCTGGAAAGAAACTTATCATCATTTTTCGGATGGATCCTTTAAATTTTTGGCTTTATACGATTAAAATAATTCAGATAATTGATGGAAGAAAACAGTAAAAATTCCGTCGAGAGTTTATACAACTTTAATACCAGTATTAAGTTTGAAATTTAGATAAAATGGTTCCTGAATAATAAGATTAAAGTAGAGACCTGAATTAAGATGAAAGTAACCGCATGGATAAGAAGAAAGAGAAATGAATGAAATCCCATAGGACAACTTTCCACCCTTTGGACACAGAGGGCTCAATGGAAATGTTATCAGATTGGTCAGAAGCAATAGAAGATCTACAGTCAGTCTCTTAGTGATAACACAGTGGCCTGTAAGTCCTCATGTGGTCAGCCTCCACCCAAAAAGCTGGCTGGATCGATGTGTTTCTCATGTCACACGCAGCCACACTAAGTCCTATACACTTCCTTCTGAAACACCAAAGAAAATGACAGTAAGGTTATAGAACCTCTTTTTTTTAGAAGAAATAAAGCACTGACCAAAAACTCTAGCAAGTTAATGTGTCTTTCTCTTTTTTGCTCTTCTGTTTCTCTCTGTAAAAAAAAAAAAAAATTAAAACAAAAAACGGATTTTCTCAAGAAGCAAAATTACCGATTAAAAATGCTCAGCATTCAATATATATCACATCAAATCTTTGACTATCTGTTATTATATTTATTAAACTTTTCTTGTTTTTAATAACATAATCGTGTCTTTTAATTACAGAAACCAGTTTTGACCGGATTCCGGATTACAAAAATGGTAGAAAGACGTTTTAATCCATCACCCAAAACTTGATTCGAAAACAATCTCATTATTTGTTAAGTTGATCATGCATTAATATAGTTTCGAAGAAGTAAAATCAATAGTTAAAAGTTCGTTAAACTTATAATTAAAGGAGCAAGAAAAGATAAAAAGATAAAAAAAAAAAATTTACAGTTAAAATGTATTAACGTATGGCTTAACTTAATAGAAGAGAGAGAAAATTGAGAAAGTTAATGTTTGATATTGTTAACAGAAGAAATTGTAAAAATTATTAAAAATTCAAGTAAAAGAAAACAAGCGTCAATTTTAATTTTATTTTTAAAATTAGAAAAGTTGAAGTTGAAGATTATCTTACTAGGTAAGGAATAGCATTTATGATGTTTTGAAAATATATATTTTTTAATTATTTTTATAATTTTAGAATAAAAAAAAAAACATGATAAATTTAAGGAAACAAGTAAAAAGAAAACTTTTGAAATCAAAGAACAAAAAAATATATTTTAGGGAAAAATAGGAACATCTTAAGAGAGGAAACGAAAAATTTTTAGTGTGGAATAAACAAATTTTTAGAAGAAACAAATATCAAAACAAAAGTAGCATTTTTTTTTTATAGAAAAAAAATAAAAAGTTTTAGGAATAAGTAATTTCTTTTAAAGGACGAAGTAAATCCTTACGGGAAAAATAAACCAAAAAAATTTTTGGAAGAATATATTAACTGATTATTTATGGGAGAACAAAATAGTTCTGGAAAATATATAAACATACACACAGCAAACAAAAGAAAAAGTTCTTAGAAAGGAATCAAGTAATTTTTAATCAAGGAGAATTTACAGTTATATTATTTATCTGTTTAAAACAGTAGCATATAAAAAATTTTATATAATTTCTTAGAACACACCACTATTAAATTCATGTTGTCCATAATTTTGATTTTTTATTTTTGAGTATTCTGTAGATTATCCAGGGTAATTCTCTAGTTAATCAGGAATATACTGTATATTTTAAAAGATGTTTGATTATATTTCATTTCTATAGATTTATATTATAAAATTTCCATTTAAATATTATGATATAAATATATATAATTTTTAAAATTAATGAGGTTGATATTAACGAAAGAAATTTATTACTTAATTGTAAACTTAAGTTCTCTGAATTTATATAATATCACTGAATAAAATATTAAACTATATTATTGAAATAATTAAAATAAAATTTTAATATTACTGTTGAACTATAGTTATTTTTTGTCGGGTTAACCGTGCCAAATAACAACTATATTCATCGTGGCCAATTTGCGGCTCTTTGATAATTTCAATGCGGCTCTATATGAATAGCTAATAGATTGAAGCAAAATTTAAAAGTAATATATATTAATTTGTTCATTTATTGTAAAAAATAGCGTGCATCTATATAAAATAAATACAGTACAGTACAGTATTGAAATATATAATAATTTTTGAAACTGAAATCATTGGTTAAGATTATCTTAAAAAAATTGATTGCGGTTCTTGAATGTTTTAGATTGTCTTATGTGGTTCGTAGTGATATGAAATTTGGCCATCTGGGAACTATAGATTATCAATAATAACGCTTCTATTTTCTCCCAGAGAATTCGTGATCGAATTCAGGTCCTACGTCTCAAAACTTATATCAAGTTTTTGTCAGTCTCATCGATCCTCGTTTGCCATAATCCAGTTGACCACCAGAGTGGGCAGTCTACGATAGGGCCTGTAATAGCATCACCATGTAACAATGGCGATATTGGAAAGTGGCATTAAAAATAAATATTTATAGATTGTTTAGTTGTAGAACTAATATAATATCTAATCTAAAAATGATTTTGTTAAAGCTCAACTTGTTTTTAACGAAATTCGACGTATTATAATGCGTTTGCACTTATATTTTCTGAAACTGATAATTTTATATTGGACCTAAGTTGTCGATTAATTTACCTTCAAAGTTGGAAATAAAAATGTGACGGATCAACGAAGAAATATTATTATTATTATTATTATTAATTGTTTATAAGCCTTAAGTAAACATTTTCAATTTATTTTCCGAAAGAAATATGACTTACAAAATCACATTTCATATACTTTCTGTTGTGCTTCCTGCTAATAATTTTTAACTAACTATAATTTTTATGAAATTTGGTACGGATGCTTAACCATTAAGAAACTTAAATCTTGACTCATTTAACCTGATAATTTCAACTATTTCAAAACAAAACTTCTAAATTTTCCTTATAATACCTTTGGAAACAAAATTCAACATAGAGGCCTGCTATGGAAATTGATTTTGATAATATGTATTATTCTATCTTTAAGCATACCAAAATGACACATACTGAAAATACGGATCACTTCTTTCTGAACTGTTGTTTTACTTAATGTTTAATTTTATTTATTATTTTGAATAGCATTTTTAAAATGGTGTATGTCTACTCTCATTTAAAGAGTATAATAATAATAATATTTTTCCGAATATAAATACATAATATTTACATATGTTTATACAGTAGTTTTAATTTTAATCATATACTCATGATAATAATAAAAAGCTTTTAATCCTATAATTGAGATATTCAAATAGCATTGAATGAATACTTTTGTGAAAAAAAATCTCCATAATTCCCGTTTCGCAATAATCCGCAAGACGAATTGCATTTTCGATCAAACATTTTGAATTATTTTAATTTCTGTATTCATATTGAATTTTAAAATATTTTAATTATTATTTTTTTTTTAATAAATCAGAAGTTAAACTAAAGAGAAAATTAAATTTATATTATAAAACATATAATAACAAGAATTACATCCTACTTTTAACTAATATAAAGAGAAAATCTGTTTAAAACTTATTTCTGATTATATAAATGCATAGTTGTATTTTAATTAAATTTTTAAATGATCGATTTATTTTCAAGAACGAAATCAAGTCTGCAGAATTACGTGACTTTATTTATCTTTATCGACTGACCTCGAGGGAGACAAAAACTCAGGCGTTACCCCATATCAATGCAGGTTATAAACACGTCCCCAAAATTCTAAGAATAGCACCGCATAAAATGCGGAGAGATATTTAAATTCAAACTATTTGTTAAATTTCATTATTCGAAAATGTGGGAGTTTAAAGTTAACTGCTCTACATGGAAGGCAACCTAAGAGGGGAACGGTTTTAAGTAAATGGAGAAAATAAATTGAAAGATGCCCTAAGGAGGTGTAACTCAGTTCCGGGAAGACAGTATATAACGAGACTGAGATTACAAAAACTCCAAAAGTTTGGAGAGTGGAGGTGTTGTTCCCATTATAAATTTTTGCAAATGATGATTCGGTGCTTTATCGTAGTTATCTCTTTAACCCGCTGTGCTGCTAAAGATAATTATAATTATGATGAAACTGAAATTTCGACTCCAAGATTGGGAATGAACATGCTAAGTTTTGTAGGCGCGCTATTTATGCCAATTTTATTAGCTTTTGGACTTAATCGCTATGTTGTGAATATACCTAATGCATTTTGTAGAATTTTCAACGCTTTAGGTATTCCGAATTCCTCCGGTTGTAAGAGAGAATTTCAATTTTTTCTAGACAACGTTTTAAGAAAATTACATTTGGCCGTAGACCGATTTTCCAATTTATAGAGGTGAGTTTACTAAACTCTCTATAAAATCTTCTAATACCATCACTCAATATTTTTATTGATAATTATATTAATGCTAAATTAATTTTCTTTGATTATTAGAATGGAAAGTAACGAAATCAAGTTTGGAAGAAAGAAATTCATGAAACACTTCTGGTTCTAATTAATATACTGTTACGTGCAACAAACAAATCAAAATAAATAAAATTTTAATAAAAACATGTTTATTGTATAGAATTTTTAGAATGTTTTTATCATTTTAATAAAATTATCTTTTTTTTTTGCATAGGTTATTGTTTAAATGTTTTTATTTTAAATAATAAATTTTGTATATAATTTTGACACAAAATTTATTTTAAAAAATTTAATGTTTTGCTTGAATATATTATAATTCAATTTTATCTGAAAACGATAATAAAAATTAAAAAAAAAAAAAAACTATATGTCTGAGTAAGATACTAGAAACACTAGGATAACATGGTTGATTTAAAGAGTAATGTAACCTTTTAATAACGGTTTATAATTAAGAAAAAGTTATGTTGTTAACTATAAATTGTTTATTTAATTTGTCCAATCACAACCGATAACATATTATCATTATAATTAATCTATACGTCTTACCCGAGGGGAAGCAAAAAATAAGGCGTAACCCAATGTCAATGCAGGTTAGGTATTCATCCTTCAAATTCTAAGAAAAATACCAGGAAAAATGTGATTGAATTTAAAATTATTCTCAAATTACTACTCTTACAGTAAAAATTCGTTATTTGGAGTGTAGGAGATGAGGAGTTGGATTATTTTGAATCCAACCCAAATTGACAGTTTAAAGAATCTATGTTTGGCGGAACCCCCGTCACATGTGAGCCTCGGGCTAGTTTAAATTCTTGTTCCGGGAGGATTCTTATATAAAATGAAGTTGAGAACATAAAAAGCTTGAATTCTATCGGGAATCGAGGTAAGATTATCTACGTAAAGTGATTCTGTAAAAGTTTTTATATTCTGAATATTTTTGTTTATTTCATTGTAGAAATGGTGAAAAGCGCGATTATAGTTCTTTCGCTACTAATATGTTGCGCTGCCCAAGTCGAAAAAAACAATGTTGAAACAGAAGTAGCTACTCCCAGATTAGGTACAATGGTACTTAGTGCATTGGGAGCTATCTTCCTTCCAGTTATAATGGCTTTAGGATTGAGTAGATTCGTAGGAGGCCTTCCCCAACAAATTTGCAAAATTATGAGCAATCTCGGGATATCTCAAGCTTCGGGATGCAGTAGACAATATCAATTTGTTCTAGATAATTTTTTGAGAAGACTTCATATGGCCATCGACAGGTTTCAAGCATTATAGAATGAGGTGAGTTTTTAACTAAATAAATTCAATTTATACATATAGATATATATCTTCACATATTATATTAACGCCAATTAGAAACTAAGTATTACAAATCCCATGTTGAATTATGAATTTTTTTCCTGAAACAGAATTTTTTCCTGTATTGCTTCACTTTGATAAATGACTAACCTGGTAGGTTTAAGGCTATCGAGGGCGACAAGAAGTCTCCACTCCAGCAACTAGATAAGCGAATGTCTAAACATCCGGACTTATCTTGAATTATGAGATTTCTCTATTAAATAAGAACATTTTAAACATTTCTTTTTAAATTTTTAATATTTTAAAACTGTTTTAAATAGCAATTCTCTCTTATCCATCACTGTACTTTGAAATCATGTAGACTATAGTTTTAATATTCGCTGTATAAATAAATCGACTGACTTCTGATTCTTATTCTAGAAGAAAAAAAAAAAAAAACCTAAAATTTTGTATTTACGTTCATAAATGCACTTTTGATTGTTAAATTGTTAGATTGGTATATTTGCAAAAAATTTCCCTTAAAATGCTAGAATAATTTGAAAATTGGAAAAAGGTTTGTGATATACAGTAGATGCACTATACCATATCAATGTAAAATTAATATGATAATATGCCAAAGAAATTACTTCTTAACTTTGAGAATCTTAAACTTTAGTTATGAAATAGGTTTCTATACTTTTAGATTTAAAACTAATTTTTAAATAACTAATTTAGTAATAATTCTATAATTTATTATTTGCAGGAAATTCGAAATGACAGATTTTGTCAAGATCACACAAAGTTTCCTCGTAACAACTTGTAAATAAAAATTAACGCTCAAGCTTATAAATAGGAATAATATAATGCGGTATTTTACTTCAATCAATATTTTGTGTATATAGCTAATAAATCGTATTCTTTAATATGAATCACGTTTTGTACTTCATTATAATTATAAATAATTGATTAATTTAACATTTTCTGAGATTTTAAGCGAACAACATATTAAAAAAAAATTGTAAAGATTCTAAATCTACGTTTTAACTTTTCTGTTTTTCTCCTTCGTTAATAATGTCGTAAAGATAATCCGGAAGAGAATCGCTACTCGTTACTCACCCATTCTTTACCAAAGGAATTAATTACAGTTTCTTCCTATTTAATTTCTCGCCGTTCGTTCCTCTTCCCTGAACCATGACTTTTGTTGGTGGCCCTTTTCGTCACACACCATTTTCCCAAAAACCGAGCATCTCCTGGAACGACCTTTACTTCGCTCACACCTTCATTTAGCAAACAGGTAAGATTCGCTACACTCTTTCCTAAT
This sequence comes from Olivierus martensii, assembly GCA_000484575.1. Taxonomy (NCBI): domain Eukaryota; kingdom Metazoa; phylum Arthropoda; class Arachnida; order Scorpiones; family Buthidae; genus Olivierus; species Olivierus martensii. Next base: position 69,726 of record AYEL01085801.1, read on the forward strand.
TAAATAACGTTTTAATTTATCAATTAATCGTGTTTATTTGCAGATAACTCATGACTACTCTTCTGATCTTCATTTATCTTGTTCTACTGGTGAACGATGTCGGCGCTTCTAATCGAACTTCAGAAGTCACACCTCGCACCATTTCCGAATTGGGAGAATACGACGACCTCCTAATGGTGATATCTCTGATGGTTCCAGTTATCATCTATTCCATAATTACCAGCATGAATGCCAATATCATTTCTAATACGTTGTTTATGATGCAATCTTCCGGAATGATTCCTCATAGAAGAAAAAGAAGTCAATCGGATATTATTTTACAGATTTTGGAATATTTCGAAAAATCTCTAGATAAATACGACTCATTACTAAATCATCAAATTAATATAGTCGAAAACTAATCCAAATTTGTTTCCAATATTTAAATTCATATAATTATTGTATACTTGATATGACATGTCAGTTCTCACCATTAGTGCCATCTGATTATCCACTATTGTATATAAGGTCTGTTCTAACCTTTTAAATATTTAATTTGCTCTAATATATTTATTATAGTTTACGTTATATGTAAATTGTGTGCTATTTATTTAATTAAATATTTAATATTCCTGTAATGTTTACTAATGTATAAAAAGTCATAAATAAAAGCTGAATAAAGTATCAAATTGTCATTAATCGAATTAAAATTGCACTAATTAAAGAAAATTAAATACGAATTTAATCTTAACGAAAAATAATTTAATGTACAAATGAACTAAGCATATAATAATTATATTATTTTGATAAATTTTATTTAAAATACTGGTGTTTTTTTTAGCTAGAAAAAGCGAGTTTAAAATCTATAAAAATTATCTTTTAGAATCTATTAATGAATGTTAATGAATGTATTAAACGCTCTGCTGACGATTAAAATGGTACACTACATTAATTTGCATATTTTAAATATTTATATGAGTGTTTAGGCTTTAAAAGCGTTTAACTTGATTGCATGTTGCGGTTGTGAATGATTACTTGAATGAATAAGATTATATAATTAAGCTAAACTATAACACAATGATCATAAATTATATCAGAATATATAGTATAGAATATTTTTAACTTTAAAAATCTAACTTGTAAGTATTATGTGGTTTATTTCATAAGAAAATCGATATTAGAAGCCAATAATCTTTCGTTGGGCTTGAGAAATATCCCATCAAAATTTTTAGTACCATAGTATATTGGCTACTTTCAGAACCGTGAAAAGAAACAGGAATAAAAAATGTTTTATTGATGCTAGTAGTTGTCTTTTTTTATAGATGAGACCGATGTTAACCCAGAGGTCAAATTTTTCTCTTCGCATTGATACGGACCAAAGCTACCGATCACTCCACCCAAACCTTTGAATTGTCAATAAAACATCCACCCAAAATATTATTTTTATTCATTAAAGAAGATGGTTCGAGATAAGTGAGTGTCTTTCAATGCGAAATTTATCTTCTGATTTTTTCAATTTACTTACATTTTTTTCTCTCTGAAATTTTTCAGATATTTCATTATAAATTTTTACATAACTTTTGCATCGGTTCTAGCTAATGAATATGAAATACGAGAAATTATATCCGATCAACGCGATATGAAATATGTCCCAGGTTTAGGTTTCGTGGATCTTGTTTCTGTGATTTTGTTGGCTTCTATCCCGATTTTAATTCTGATAGGATTAGGATCATTTTTGGCACCCCTTTTCACTATGGTTCCTACTTATATGAGTGGTATGATGAATGCTGGTTTTAGTTTTCCGTCAGTAACGACTTCGGCTAATGGACGAAAAAAGAGACAAGTCGATAATAACATTCGACAATTACTTCTAAAGTTAGAGAAGGCCATAGAGGCCTTTGAAAAAAATTAAGGTGAGTGTAAATGAATTTCTAATAAATTACGAACAATAATTTTAAAATTGAGAAATTATGAGAAAAATTTTCATCCCTCAAACAATAATAGATTGTCTTAAGATTAATTAAGAGTAAATAAATTATTTTACTCTTAATTTAGTAGTGGAAGAATAGAGTAAACATAACTATATTAAAGAAAAGCATCTTCACACATTAATACTTTACCCTTTCATTATCACATATCGCTGATAATATAAAAATTTCTCTCATTATTTTTGTTTTGAATTAAAAACTTTTCGTGAAAAATAAAATATTTAAATTTAATAAGTAAATTTGTTTTGAATATAATATAAAGATTTAATAAAGTCGAACGTATATAGTATTAACGTATATAATTTTGCTATTTATTTTAAAATATAATTCACTTGTTTGCAATGAATTAAGATTTTCGTTCATAAATATGATCACTGATAGTACTTATTGAGATTTTGTTAAACGTGGTCTATTATATAATTAAACGTACTACAAGAAAGCTATACAAAATTGATAATATAAAAAATTTACATCTACATTGTGAGTTTCAATCGTCGACCTAGTAAACTATAGTTATGAATAAATCAACCCTTTAAAATTATAAATAGAATAATATTTTCATGGAACTAATATTCTGATATCATTTAATATAGGCCTATTATAAACGAAATACTCTACACATTGTTTTTACTGCGCTCTTTAATTTAAATAATTGAAGATATTGATTTTTTGAACAAATTCCTGCCAGGTTTCTCATCTAAATATATGCTATGTGTATATATTTAGATGAGAATAATTAATAAAAAAGAAATAAATTAAAAAAAAATTATGTTGTGAACAAATCCTTTAAAAGTTTTCGTATGTAAAATGAACCAACTGATTTTTCTAATAGTTTTTTAAACTCAATTAACACGAAAATTACCCTCAGTACGCGAAGTTTTTGTTTGGAACTAATTATTATTTTTCTAATTCATGCTACATTTACACATATATTTTTTCTTATATACAACATATAAATGAACGAGTAGATTAATTTGCGAGTAGTTATAATATTTTCTTCATGATGAAATTTTTCTTTTTAACCCTTTACATCCCACGGTATCAAATAAGAAACACTTAGGTTATTATTTTTTATTATATTATTATTTATTTATTATTATTTAAATTGTGTTTATTAAATGTGTACAGAATGTGATTTTTTTATTAAAAGTATTTTTACTGAAAACAGATAATTTGGGCATTATAAGGTTAAATACTTATCGATTGATTCTCTTTTCAGGACTTCGTTCATACGGATAAAAAATGATGTCATTGTTCAAATTAATAATGTATCAATCATCATTTTATGACATTTTTTTTATTTATTTGTTAAATGTAATAACTTTATGAATGTGGAATAAAATTTTTGTTAGATTAAAATTTGTTCGAATTTATTTTTTTGCTTCACTTTAACATTTTTTTTTTTAATATATTCATTTTGCATTTTTATTGTACATTTCGGAATAATTAATCAGGATTATTAGAACGATAAACTGTTTTAATCGAAAAAAGTTTGGTGAAAAAGAAACGGAACGATATTTCTCTTAAGTGAAGAAACATTAATTAGGATTAATTCTCAGCATTGTTAAGAGGATAAAAAACAATTCGGGTTAGGAAGTTTCTCTTCGTGAACACATTCGAGAAGCATCAAGCATAACAAGTAGGTCACTGGAATAGATAAAGATAAATGCTTTGCCTTGTACTTCACCATACCTTGTCTGCCAAGGTTAAGAGCAAATGCCAGGTGAGTACATCTTGATAATGTTTCCGAAAGTTTGCATATTATTATTGTTTTTTCAATAAAAACGAATATTGAGACGTAAGTTTTTGATCATATTACTTTATTATAATGCCGTTATTATCCTATATCAGATTTAGATATTCTAAAAAATAAAATTATAGGGCCTATTATTATTATTAAACATATAATTTTATTGTTAACAATTTTTAATTAATTACCGGTTAATATTTTATTTGAATCACATAAAATAAAAAACGTGAAATCTGTTTTCTTTCCACATTATCAAGTTTTCTTTAAGGTCGAATGCATTTAAAGTCAAATTATAAATTAAAAGAATGAATAATTTTAATAGTATATTTTAATAGATTTAAATGATATTTTTAAATAATAAAAAAGGCAAAATAGTTCTTTCTTTAAGCAAACTTTAAATAAACATACTGTATAGCCTACATTGAGAAAATCTGGAATGAAAATTAGCGTAGTCGCATTGCATTTATTGTTATGTCTTATTTTATAAGTGATGTTTCCTGTTTTTATTCTGTGTGCCCTGTTTTATCATATTTATCCAGGTTATCTTCTTTTCTAAATAATTGAACTCATGCTGGACATAATAATCATACGTACCATATTGTCTTTTTTTCAAAGTATCTAATAAAATATTACTAGATATCAAAATTTTATTCCTTTATTTAAGTCTTTCACATAGTACTGTCGAGAAAAAGCTACGAATTGTTTCTCTGATTTAAAATAATAGAATATTCAAAATTGAAAATTTATTATTCTATAAATAATTTTATTTTTGCATATCATATTAAATAAATAATCAACGAAATATATATATATAAATTTAATAATTAAATAACTGAAAATTGAAATAATACTGGATAGATAGCTACAGAATTATGTTACTTGAATAATGATAGGTGAATTTGTTTAAGTGTCGAATTTAAAAAAAAAAAAAAATCTTTCTGTTCTGTAAGTTTGAAAACTAATATGAAAAATAAAGTTATGTTTTTCTCAAAATTTGAAATTCAATTTTCATCCGATGCAACTTCCTTATTGGAAGTTTTGGATTTTCTTTTTATATTAAAAAAATTTATAATATTCTACTATATAATTTTGTTATTTTAAAATGTATAAAAATAAATGGATAAAAAATAAAGTAAAAAAGGGGTGCATCTTATACGCCGGCAAATACGGTAAGTATAAGAGTTACAGAAAATAAAAAATAAAATTATCATCAAATTGTAATTAAATAAAATAAAATACATGAAAATAATAAAACAAACTAGTGACTCCAGTTTCAGCTTAGCACAACATTTAAAATCATATTTGACTCATATTAATTTTCATAATTTTTATGGAACACAATGACCTTCTGCGGAACATTGGTGTTCCGCGGAACGTAGTTTGAGAAATGCTGGTCTAGGCTTTCTACTGTATATCTGATTAGTTTTGTGCAAGACTTTAAAATACCAAAGATTCAAAATCATCTTTAGTGAAATTTAATTATCATATTGGTAGCTCTTTTGTATTCAGCAATCATTCAAAAAGCTTGCATAACTTTGTCATTTTATCAATATCAAAATTATTTTAAGTCTTCATTATTGACATAATTTGCTTTAATTATAATATATATATATATATATGAACTGAATCATATGATATTATGCTTAGAAAACATATTTTCAATTTTGTCATTGTTGTTATTTATTATAAAACATAATTAAACTGAATTAAAAAATTTCGTCTTAGCACTTTATATATATGTACATATATATATATAAATTATAAATATAAATTTTTTATTTTTTGTTATGGCTGACTATACAGCACTAAATCCTTGAAGAATTTCAATTTTTTATTTTTGAATATTTTTTTGACATTTGCCAATCTCTAAATTTTTTTATCTATGCTACCAGCATAATTACCATATGCATAAATACATTATTAAATTAAATAGAAACATCACAAAAAATAAAATACTTTCTTTACAAAAGTAATTACATTATTATGAAAGAAAATGCATATATTGCCATTATAGATTTTATTTACTCTTTTCTTTTCCAAAGCTCTTAAGTCCTTTATATGTTTTATTTATTCCCATATCGTAATAGGGGTTGATGTACTTTGAATGTATATCAAATCTGTGAATTATTTTAAAGTTGAAAGGGATCCTTCAACTATAAAAGATTGAGAACTATAATCTGCACTACATCAAGACTTACTATTATATTAATTAATAGTCCTCATTTATGTATACTTTGGATTATACACTATATTCCTTTTACTCATGACATAAAAATATAATATTTTTATATTATATTATTTTTATTTTACTGAATATTATAATTTTCTATTTTATAATAAAAAATAAAATAACTTCATATTTCTTTATGTGGAATAAAGGATAATTTATAAAATGCTTTCTGAACGACTGTGGCCTACAATAATATTTAAGAAATAAAATTATAAAAAAATCAAATCCTTTTTGCAAGCAGAATGTATTTCTAAAGAAAATTATACTTTATACTTCATTAGCTTTTAAAGTACCAAGATCCGACCAACGTGACATATAAAAAAACGGGGTCAGATACTATGTAATTAATTTGAATTCTACCAATCTGTTCAATTTTCTAACTCTTAACCCCTGCTCATCGACGCAAGACCCGTTATTTTTCTAACTTCTGAGAATTGGTACCGTTCTCATGTCTATTATCTAGTTAATTCCATAAACAGGTTCTGTTATAGAACCTATGCTATCTTTAACACGCCATTAACCTCGACTTTATATATATTTACAGAATGGACCGGAAGACCGTGCTGTACTTAATCTTCATTTACAGCTTTTCGCCCGCATTGGCAGCCAGAACTCCCAATTTGGATTTTCTTGTTCAACTATTTCTCGATCCCAAAGGATTAGTTACGGCTTATCACGCTCGTGATGTCATAAAGAATATTTTATCCAATTGGAAGAAAGTGGTTATACCTTCTCTCCTTATCATGCCGTTGCTGGCTAGTGGTGGTTTTTACAGGAGATATAAAAGAGATATTTCCCAAAGAGAAATCGATAGAGTGTTAGACGTTTTGATTAATTATAAAAGGAATTTGAGACGCCAAAGATTATATTAAATATTTTTAGATATACTATATTTTATTTTATTATTATTTACAATTTAGTTAACCAGTTTTAAGTTAATAAAATTGTTTTTTATTTTATTTTCTGTCTTGTTTATTTCGGCAAAATATAAATTCATATACAGTATGTTATGATTTATGATTTTATATAGAAATGATGAAAAGTAAAAATTTCGAAAAATGATATCTTAATTTTAATTAAGTAATAAATCATTTAGTAAATTATAATTTATTAAATGATTTATTTACCAATTAGCTATGTCAAGCAGTATATTTAATTATACAGCATAACATAAATAACAAATAATTATAAATATTGAACCTAATCCATTCTATTTAAGAAATACATGATGTAGATATAATAAGCTATATATGCATATAGCTTATATATATCTATATAATATATATACACATTTTAGCTTTTAAATAATAATTTGTTATATGCGTATAACAAAATGTACATCAAGTTCAGAATAAATTTTTTATCGATGTGTAATTAATGAAGACAATTTAATTATAGCAGGGGCATTGAATGTGAACATCAGCTAAAGAACATTGGGAGCAATGTACGATATCCAAGATTGACTAAATTGCTCTATAGTACATTAACGGCAAGTTAAACCAGTCGTAACAACATTTGTAGAATGATTTCCATGAAACATCCATGAATTTGAACAATAACCAGATAGCAGAAAATTGCTTAAACGTCTTTATTTCCTTATTGATTTATCAGATAAACAATATCATTTAAAAACAATTTCGTTTTTCAAGACTTGTTTGTATTATATGAAGTTATTTAAAAGAATTTTTAGAAGAATTATGGATCATTATAGATGAAATAATGTTTTGGCTTAACATGTTTACTATGCACTAAACGAGGGGTTCTTAACCTTTTGATGACTCCAGACCCCCAATGGATTGTCCAATGGTCATATCCCCTTCACTTCACTATCAAAATAATCATCACCATTCCTTATATTAGTTGCCAGTATGACTTCCAAATTAGTGTTGAACATCGAACATCGATGTTTAGAGATCGATGTTTTATGAACATCGATGTTTTGGTATCGATGTTCTATGTTTTCTGTTTATATAATAGAATTGACGTTTGGGTTAAGTAATATTACATAATATTTTTATAAATGGAATTTTTTTATAATTAGTGATGATTTTATTTAATTTTTTAGTTTTGCATTAGGAAAATCGAACAATCCATCTGCCAATATTGATTTAGTGCTTATATTTGCCAAGTGAGACACTTTATTATCGTTATTTAATTAATATTCGAAATGCTTTCGTTTTTTTAATTTCAAAGTATTTATATCTTTGTAGCTCAGTAAGTATGCCTCCAAAAACCTTACTGTGGCAATATTTTGCTAAAAATAAAACTAATTCTGCAACTTGCATATATTATTCAAAAGAACTGAAAACTAGTGGTAATACCACGAATTTAAGGTGTCATCTTGAAAGAAAACATCCACAACTTCTTGGAGTTCAGAAAGACTTGCAGAAGGAAGAAAAATACTATCAAGATACTGACGAAGCATCATCGTCACAACCTCTCCCAGGAAAACAAAGAAAAATTTCTGTGACTTTTAGGAGCATTGAGGAATTCAAATCAGGTGAATCAGCAGAAAATAAGGTAAATCAAACTCTTATATTTATGGTGTATAAAGACAATAAGCCATTGAACATTTGGATCGGGAAGATTTTTAACATTTCGTAAAGACAACAGCAAAATTCCTTCTCGACCAACGATTAAAAGACTAATTTCCGATAAATATAGTAATATGGTATCCATAGTCAAATAACAGCTCAAACAGAAATTTCGCTTATTAACAACTGATTTATGGACAGACATCCAGAAGAGTTACATAAACTTGACTGTCCACTTTATAGATGAAGAAAATAAACTATGCAATGTAGCATTGAATGTTTTTATATTGGAAGAACGGTATACTAGCGAGTATCCAGCTAATCTTTCGATGGTTTTATCGATGTTAAACATCGATGTTTTCCTATAGATGTTCAACACTATTCCAAATATGTCAACAGCTTGAATTTACTGTACTTTAGAAATCGAGTCCCATACCGCCAGCATTTGGTTCCCGTATCCCCAAGAGGTATGGATACCTCCGGTTAAGAACCCTTGCTCTAAACGGCATTTTCAAATACAGTAATAAAATGGAACTGATTTAAAACATTTGTTTAAAGCAAAACAAACTGATTTTCTTCGATTTTTAAATTAAAATTAATATATTTTTTTTTTTATAAATTGAAATATATGCCCTACAATTATATATGCAATCTATGTTTTTAAAACATAGATGTTACTAGATAATGAGTAATTGGTTGTACAAAGATTTTTTTAAAACGTTATAAACATTTGAACGGGCATAAAACTTTCAAAAAATATTGTATAATATTCTCGTTTGTCTTGTTTGATGTATCTTGCATTTCGTATACCTATCATATTCGAAAATTTATGTCATTAATTATAACATAAACAATAACTTCATGAAATGTCTTCAAAAAATCTTGTATAATATTCTCGTTTGTCTTGTTTGATGTATCTTGTATTTCGTATACCTATCATATTTGAAAATTTATGTCATTAATTATAACATAAACAATAACTTCATGAAATGTCGTCAATGCAATTTTTGATATCATTACACATTCCTCAAATCATTATTAGTTTATAAAAATATATATAGTTGTTGAATAATAGTAAAAAAAATTATAAATTTAATTTTTTATAAATCTATATATTTTTTTTACATAGTTGATGGCCTTCAGTTCAGCTAAAATAATAATAATAATAATTGATACAAAAATTTAGTGATGCCGAATTTGATATCATTGTCTAACACTTTACAAATCCTGAAATTTTTACGGAACGTCTTGGTTATTTTATAGTATAGGTAGATATTAATAATAAATAAATTATGCAAGTAAGTATATGAGTTAAGAAAACAAAACAAACATTTATCATCAAATTATAATTATGTAAAATAAAACACATGAAAATAGTAGAATAAACTAGCGACACCAGTTTTAACATGGCACAGCATTTAAAATCTTATGTGGCTTATATTAATTTCATAATTTTTTACGGAATACTTATTGATCTTCCGCGGAACATAGGGGAACATCGGGTCTAAAACATCTTCCATATTACAATAAAAGCATAAATGTTCATGCTTGATTTGAAATTTTTATTACATTTAAGATATTACATTACTACATTAGACATTACATAATGTAATGTCTGCTTAAATATACTATAAAAAAATAATAGTTACTTTTAATAGGTTTTTTAACTATTAAAAATATTCAATAGTTAAAAAAAGTATTAAGAAATTTTCAATGTAGATTCTGAACAATATGCCTATAGGCGATCTTGCCCGAAATATGATCATGAATCTTGTTATGTTTAAAGAAAAAATTTAATAAACAGAGTGCAAATGATTTTTATATATTATATTATTAGTGATTCAAATATTTTGCGTCTAAAATTTTTTTACAAAAGAACAACAATACTATATTTTGGCCAGAAGATTCTCAAAAACAATGACTTGACGGATTTAATCGAAATCTATTTAGTTGTATTACGAGTTTTAAGAAAATTTTTTCAAAAACTTAATAATTTTATATCCTCACGATAATAATTATTTTGCCAAATAATCTGCTAAAAAAATGAATTATGCGAAATATTTTCCAAAAGATATTCTAAACTTTTCTGGAATTCACACTGTTATTTTAATAGCTTACTTGTTTTTAAATACTGCACTTATTCAAATAATCTTACAAGTTAGTCTTTTAAATAATTTTTTTCTATTTAGAATATTTTTCAGTGAAAACTTGCTATATTTATTTATATTTCAGAAATATTAAAAGACTTGTGAGTTAGAGATCTTTATGATCTATGATATAAGAAACAATTGATTTATAGGCCCATATGACATATGAGAATCAAATCTGATCCTGATCTTCATTGAACAAACTCTGAGAAATTTGATAATTATACAGAATATATAAATACCAATGAATTAAAGATACATGTGCTTATTATCAGATATTTTTATCATCTTTTCTATTATAATATTCCTTAATTATTAAATTTTAATAGCTTCAGTTGTAATATACCAGTTAGCTGTTAATTATTTTTATAATCCTTAAAGAATAAATATTAAAATTAAATATTAATATTTGCATTACATATATATTTTAAGATTTTATTAGAAATTATTTGATTTTAAATTTAAACATTAAATTTTACAATCGCTTCGAGATTAAATTTTTTTCTTTTTTAATTCTATACTTCCTTAAGAGGTGGCGCTATCTACTAATTTTTCCTTGTTCTGCTTTCATCCAAAAATTTCAAATTGTAACTTTTTTTTATGTGGAAACGCTTCATTTAAAAGCTAAGTAAATTATTAAAATAGTTATTACAATAATAACTAATTTAATAATGGCAACTTCGGAAAGTAGACAAATTACAATTATTGAAATCCTTTTATAAAATAAAATTATTATATTACTTTATTTTATAAACGGATTTCAATAATTGTAGCTCGAATAATTGATTCCAAATATTTTCGATTCCAAATATTTTTGATTCCAAATAATAATTGATTCCTATGAGCTGCAATTACAATAATTGTAGCTCGAATAATTGATTCCAAATATTTTTTTGATTCCAAATTGTAGCTCGATTTTAAAAATTGAAACATAAATATCCAAATTTATGTTTCGATTTTTAAAATCGAAACATAAATTTGATTATTTATCAAGATTATTGTTGAAGTAACTATAGAATTATTCATCATCTATTAAAATCAAATAAGCGAAATATAAATTAATAAAAATGTGATTTAATTTTTAATAAAAGTAAATAAAAAATTGTTAATAACGTAATAGGCAAAACTATCATAATTGTCAATTTTATTAGTAGAAATTACTATAAAATATCTGAAAAATGAAATGGTTGTTATAGTAAAATTTTTTCATATAATATATAAAACTCATTTGTAACGGTTGACATCCCGAAGATTCTCGAAGGCCTGACCTCTGGGTGATGTTTTACTTGACTTAGGTATCCTTAGCGTGTGTCGCACATGGTTTAACTAACTAGACTCCACCTTTGAAATTTAGACAGTATTATCTTTCATTGGTAGGCAGTCATTTGTCGAACGTGATTACTCAATGATCATCTATCCTCGACTTTAAATATCAAATTCTTAATTATTATTTCTGTTTAACAATATAAATTATATATCTGTAATTCTCATTCCTTTTAATATTGTATAATATTATAGGCCTAAGTAGGAAAGAAAACAATTCGTTAAATTAATATATCCCATTTACGCCGTTTTGATTTATGTTGTTTTGATTAAAGTTTTTAATCGAGTAATAAATAGGAAAGAAATTATTATTTTTGCGTCATTTATATGATATAATATTTGAATCTAAAACTTCAAAATCAGATCGGTACTATAATCTGTTCATTAGTAAGTGTTTTTAATTAAATCTCTACTTACTACATCATAACTTCTTACAAGTTAAATGAATATATTTATTCATTTATTTCGTACAACACAGTACAAAAATAACCCACCAGTTTGTTTATGATAAAACAAAAAAAAAAAAATGCTCCCCAAAATCTCAAAAGAAAACAATGTTTACAAGATAAGTACAAATACAAACGAATAATGCTCTTGAGTAATGAATAAAATATTAACAATAGGCAAATTTAAAAAAAAAAAAAGTATTAGATGTGATACGAATTATAAGTTATAGCTTCTCGAATGACGAAACTTCTCAGAATTTTATTTTTGTCTCGAAAGTATATTAATCTTAAAAAGGGATTATTACATGTAGCATAATCTATGAATTTTTCTACTAGTTTAAAATCAGTTTTTTATCATCTTATATATTGGTTTGCATTTAAAAATTTTACATTAAAAATATTACTGATTTTTAAAATACTTAAATATATAAACTAAGTATTTTTTAAATAATTACATATGTAATTTATATATATTTTTTCCATAAAAAATCAATATGATTAACATATCTCAGTAATGGCTGCTTATCTTGTAGCTAATGTATTATTATTATAAAAGTAATTGTAGCTTAAACTGCATATAAACGAGAGGTTTCAGAAAGAACTAAAATTATTTACTTTCCGAAACTGCCATTCATTTATTTAGCATTTGGAGTCCATTGGGTTTTGTGTTTCTAATTTTATCTGCATAGATGTCGCGATGACATCACGTCGCCAAGATTGCAATGTCATTGTGGCGTCACACATAGCTTACATCATCATGACGTTATAAATCATCAGCGTTTTGTGATGTCAACTATTGTTATATCACGATGACTGTGACCTGAGTATGATATATATTGAGATAGGTCCACTTTGTTAAGCCATATGTTATCCCTACATTGCTAACACTTATCGCCATCTATTGACACTAATATAAACTAAAATTCTAATAAAAATGAAATTCTATCTTGCAGGATTAAAGGATGTGGCGTCGAGATGTCCTTTAATGATAGAACATTACTACTAAATTTCACGAAAATCTGCTAATTAGTTCAAAAGTTATTAGTGGGAAAGAAAAACACACACAGACATTGGCCAGATCTTATAAGCTTCTATTTTCATCAGAAAGTAGGTTAAAAATTGAAACAATATCTTGTAGTTTCAGAATTTTTGTAATTCATCCTAAATATAATATAAGGGAATACAAACTAACTCAAACTGCATCAAATTAGATTAGGATACTATTAGCAGCTAAAACTAGTTTCCTTGAATGATATAACATTATCGACTAGCCATTCATTTTAGAATCATTTTGTCATTAATAATATATTATATTATTAGTATCTTATGACATCCATTTTAGAATCTTTCACAGTTTATCTCTGATTAATAAATAAAGATACAATAAACTCTGCATATGATTTTATGTTATATAATACTTTGGTAATGGAAGGACCTTCAAATCTACATAGAGACTGATACAAATTGTAAGTTATATTTAACGCCAAAATAATTTTGAATATCGAAGAAATGATAAAAAAAGAAAAAGCATTTTATACTGAATCTGTAAATGCTTATTTGATTATATAAATTCTTTAGCTAATCCTACATAATAAATGTAAGTGAAGCCTTAGCCAAAATAACATGTAATATGGACTTTTTTTTTAAATGTATAATTCTTTGTCTATTTTTCTGTATTTAGAGTGTAGTCAGTCGACTAAAAATATTCCATATTAATTTAAAATTTTATTGACCTATATGATATTGAATTTAAAATAAAAATTCAAGAATTAATGATATTCAGAAAATAATACAATTCATCTCACCCGGCATCTGAGCAGATCTTCAAATAAACTATTATTTTTTTTATTTTAATTAATTAATGAATCCTTAATTAAATAGTAATTTCCATGTCTAATGACAATAGACTGAAAAAAATACCAAACAGTTATAGAGCATTTGAAATACAATAAAGCCTTAATGCACAGTATTTATTTCAAAGAAAAGTGAACCGATTCAAAGATTCTAAGGAAATTTAACTAAAATATTTCGATATTATATTCATATAAGATCTAAAATCTTTACATTTATAAATCGTTTTGAATGAATCGGAGAGTCTGCACCATACGCATTTACGATGGCGTATGGTGCAGACTCTCCGATTCATTCAGAAACAAGGAATGCATATTAATCTGACTTGTCACTATGCATCATTATTATTTTTTAAATTATTTTATTGTATATATATATATATATTAATAATTAATATTTGAAAAATAATAAATTTATATTGTGAGAAAAAAGGAATTAAAAATAGAAAATATAATAGTAAATTTTTAATAATATTTTTACATTTATTATAATGCTAATTTATAATTAAAAATTATAAAACTCGATCTCTTTTGTGTTTTCTAAATCTTTTGATATTCTAAAATAGCAGTGTCAAATTCATTCTGTTCAAAGAGCTTTAGACATTTTTGGTTGGTTGGGACCGCATTTAAAATTAATGTCTTACGGAAAAGAGAAAAATTTTTCGCCAAGTAAATAATCTGAAGTGTTGATTATATTAATTATTTGCATTTTAAATTCCTTAAAATGATATATCTCAATTTATGTTCAAAATTATAATTGATGATAATCCTTTATAAATTTGAAGTAGAAGTTCTGTATTGAAAAAATTGTTTTACTGAATTTTAATGCACTTTATAAAATGTTTTAAAGATATTCATAAAATAAAATAGTCGTGATTTATTTTATGAATATTTTCTATATACTCTTGCAATTATAACAAATGCAAGGCGGAACTGCAATAAAAAACGTATTGAGTCATGAGTTTGAAACCGCTTCTCTATAAGATAAGCTAACATTTGGATTCTCATGCATTGGTTTTGCTATATGCATTGTTAATTACGTACATATTAAACTTACGATGGTCAAAAATTACTACTAAAATTTCTCTAATTCAACTTTGCTGCTTGCATATACTGTATATACATATATCACATCGCTTTTGTATAAGCCTACTCATGCAACATCACTATTAGTCGGCAAGCAAAGCCTTATTATTATATCTAATCATAACTTTGTAATATCCAGTAAGAGAAATAATACTACTGATGAAAATTCCAATGTAAAAAAGCGAGGAAAGCTTTAAGTTTAACCGTTTTAAGGTAAATAGAAATTTAATTTATGAAAATATTAAAACAGAAAACAAACAAGTCAAGAATTAAAACAATCCTCGACTTACGACAGAGACGTTGAAACGGATCCCCGTTGTAAGACTATCTGTATTGCAATTGCTGATTATTATAATTAGGAATCTAGGTATCATAATGATTTTACCACGCAGTCCCAATCCGGATATTTTGTTTGCATTTTTAAATATTATAATATATTCAATCATCTCTAAACTTGAATCAAGTTTTTATTGTGCCATTAAGTTGGTTCATTTTTTACCGCTTTTAATCAGTCTCGCCCCCTTCTCGTGTCCTACAACTCTTTGACATCGCTACCGTTTGCCTGCCATTAATCTTAATAATATTTAAAGACCTAATTACGGTACTATTTCATGCCTTCCAAATATCTGTATCTTCACGATTGATCTAACAATATAAAAAAGAAACTATGATAATTAATGTTACAAATTAAGGTATTGCTATACTTATATGCAGCAATTAACATACTACAAAATATATGTATAGCGTATGAAAATGAGTTATAAAGAACTATAATTATTATTATTTTTAGTACAGTATACTGAAATTCACTGATTAAAAATGCTAAACGATGGACATGATAAAAGAAAATTGATTCAGATATGAATGATTGAATACTGTATAGTACTTCTCAGGATATTTTAAAGTGTAAATATATATATATATCCGGATTAAGATTGCGTGGGAAAAATTCAATTTCCACTTGGAAAATTTAGAGCTTAGACTAACAATTCTAAATTTTGAGAATATTTCGAGCAGAATCCTATTTCAGGACATTCTCCATCTCGTCGTCATAATCTAAAATGTGTTATTTTATAGGGTCTAGGAACCTGTACACTAATATACAAAAAAGATTGAGTATATATATATATATATATATATATATCGTCTATTTTGAATTATATCGAGTATAAATGTAGTATCTCAGGAAAGATCTCCATTTAACAAATTTATCTTAAAAATATTTCTCGAATTATTAAAATTAATAGGTTCTATTAAAATCTCAACATCCCTACATTTGGAAGAATCTCAATTTTTTCTTTTTTTCCTAATACTTACAAGATGATGATAAAAAGAACACGGAACCTTTATTGTAATAATTGTAGGTGTTTTCAGTTGAGTAGAACCGAGTTTGGAATGAGTAAATTGTCGACATTCCTGTCTCGATTTTTCGTTTCAATTGAGAAATTTTTATTAGCATATCCACATCTGATAAAAATCTTTTCTCTCAGACAACATTCGATCTTTATTTCTATACAACTGTGGGAGTAGTTTCTATAATAAAAATATTATTCTACAAAAAAAGAATTAATGGCCTATTTTAAATATATACAGTATAAAAAATAAAATAAAATTCTTGTTCAGCGTATTGGAAATTAATGAAGTTAAATAATATATTAAATATAATATTTAATTATACTGTATATTGGAATAATATATTATAATTATCATAATTTTGTTACTTCAAACTTTAAGAATTTACTTTTTATATTTTTATAATTTTTTAATAACGTTTCTGTAAACTTCATAATTTATTTCTCTTAAAAATTTTATAAAGTATTCAAGCAGGGAAATCCAAGATAAAATAGGAAACTTAATATTTGAATGCTTACAGAATTAAGAAAAATACAAATGAATAAATTACCGAAGGTTATATAGATTTGTTATATATTTCCAGATACAATCAGTTACTAATTGAGTGTTAGAGGTTTCGTATTTTTAGCACAGTAGACTGACTCCCTCTTATCCGGTCACATTTTCACTGAGCAATGAGCAGAAATAAAAACGAAAAAAGAATAAATCATTCGGAAGGAAAGAAAAAGCTTGAAATTACGATAAGATACATCGAATATCAAGATAATTTAGCTGCTATTTAAATAATTCCTATCAAAAATTGGCGTGATTCATGATTTTGCTTTAAAAAAAGAATTTAAATCATAATGGCAAATGAAGATTATAGGTTTTTTTTTATCTAAGTAAATGTTACTTAGATAAAATTTATACATTGTAAATTAAATAAATAAATATTTATTTATTTACAACCTACAACTGATATTTTGCATGCATTTTCGGATTAACCGGCCATTCGTTAATCCGAGTTGAGATCCGGTCTGTAGGAGCCGGTTAACAGGAAATCTTCTGTGTTCTCATTTTATTTGCAAAGTTGTCACTTGCCTGTTTGTTTCGATATTGAGGCAAAATGTGGAATGACAAAAATATTTTTGTAAAGATCATAATAAGATAAAAATAAAGCAATAATTTCGATTTAAAGAACATAAAGAAATAATAAATTGATGATTTCACTTTCTTTTGTAACGAAGAACCTTGTAAACAATTTATTGTTTTATTCTTTTTCTAGAGAAATAGAATAAAATAATAAATTTAAGAGGAAGATCTTCCTTGGATAATATTCTATTAGATTATGAATGTATCGCTAACATCATTACAACTGAAAAATAAAATAAAAACTGAGTTTCCAAAAATCTAAAAAATACATCATTGATTTAATTTAATAAAAATAATTATCTTATTTTCATGGAAAGTTTAGAAAATATTGCATTGAGTAAGGCAGCATATAAAATTATAGCCTTGACAATATTATATTACAATATGCTGTCGTGACAATCTTTGAAGCTCACTAATGAAATTTTATCAGGCCCTAATATATTGGAACAGAATGCCGATGAAATAAAGACCTTAACCCGTTCTGCTCGAATCTTCATTTTTTTTTTCCTGAGTTTTTATTATTGTCTCAAAATATGCAATAATAGCTGGTACCATATAATTTTTAAGATTTAATTTTTACTTTTTTTATAATAAGTTTCATTCAAAAACAATGCTTATTACGCTATAGGCTATTATTTGTTCAATGCTTCTAATTTGAATAACAAATGAGAAGTAACAAGGATAATTATATAAATTATTATGGCACTATTAATTGGACAATTAATGCTTTTTATTATTATAAAGTAAATTATGATCACTTTAATAGTTAATCTAATTAAATAAACTTATAACGAACAGCGAGCTAAACTCGATTTATTATATAAAAACAAATGTCAGATTTTTAAGAGCTTAACCTGTCCGTATATTACTTTCTAAGTAGTTGACTATATTACGGCATTTATATAGTACTAGATCTCTAAATCTGTAAAATTTTCCAAGTTAATCTTACGGAATGGCAACATAATTTTTTTTTTTTTTTTAAAGGAATTTTCATAGTTAATGTTTCAGAGATTGTCACACAAAGGTTTTTATGGATTACTATATAGTAGTGCTCTTATAATGGGTGTGATTTTTCACGCTTATTTTCCGGTAACGAATTATTATCTGTAGAACATATTTTTATTATTATTAAAGCGGTTTAAAAATGAACAAACTGTATTTTAGCATATATCCTGGGAACTGCTAACATTCAGAAAAATTTTATTGAAAAAAAATCAAAATATTAGATAAGTTTCTTTATAGATTTATATCTGGAATTGGATTAAAAATAATCTAGTTTTCCGAAAAACTGAATCATGTTTACTTGGTTTATTTGAATTCGATCTTCCTTTGGCCTTTAAGTCTAATTTTTTACTTCTATTGATTGTTTCTTCTTAATTTTTTAAAGATATTTTTCAAAACCTATTTTTACTATAGCGTATCAATTCATTTAGTACTTGTATGCAATATAATGATTGATTATTTTTTATCGAAAAATCATTACGAAGCTTAGTTATTCATTAAAAATAAGACTTAGATGATTTTATACGCTGAACAGGTTTTTGCAAACGTTTTAATTATCATTTAAAATCACAAGAAATAATTGTTTATCTCACATAATATTTTACATTAAATATGCTTATTTTTCATTTCAAAAATACACGATTTCTTTAGTATAAATATATGTTAAATAATTTTAACATTTTAACAATTGGCTTTAGTATAAAATATGTATATCAAAGTAAAATAATAGAATTTATATAAAATATATAAGGCGGAGTGGGGTAAGGGCGTACTTGGGGGAAATGCATTATCGGGATTTTTTTATTATAAGATAATCGAAATTTTGCTATTTGATATTGTAGTATTCTACTACAAGTTAATATCGATCTATTGACGTAGATAACTCGCGATGAATGATGCGAATCCAGTATTTACATCGACTCTTACAAACGCGTCGCGTCCGAACAGCAAACAAAACTTTGACAGCATTTTAAAAGTGCAATAATTCTTAAGATAACTTCATATTAGGAGATATTTTTAAGTAAGTACGAAGAATATTGATTAAGGTTGATATTACGTAAACAATATTTTTTGACATTTCAAAAGTTTTTGAGAAAAACCCTGGAAAGCACTTGCCCCGTAAATATTGTTATCCAGGGCAAGTGCCTAACAGCGCCATGGGGTAAGTGCCTATTAGGCTGTTCTGGCCTCATAACGCGTTCAATTTAATGTTTTTGTGTTTTACATTTTAATCTATTTATTAACTTCTTTTTCTAGCATATAACATGGGTCGCAGCTACGTCAGAAAAACTAACAGGGGCGATTGCCCCTGTTGGTTTCAAAAGAAATGAACGACATGCAACATTGTTCGAGATGATGATTGATAAATGCAAAGATATCAATTAAAATTTTCATATAAACCATTTTTTATTTGATAAAAAAAATTTTGTCATATTTCACTATACCACCCCTCACATTTCACAAGGGGAGGACACAACCTCAATCCCCCTTGCCTGTATGTTAAAGCCGATTTCGATCGGCTTTAGCATACAGGTTGGGGGCCATCGAAAAGTGACTCGTGTAAAAGGGTTTAGGTCAGTATGCCTTCGTTTTAAAAAAAATCGAGGGTCAAATGTCATGAAGCCGGACCGCGCCGCTTATATACCTAAAAAATTAGATGTCTTTCAACGAAAGTGGCAGTGTAGTGGTTATGTCGCTTACCTGCGGAACTGAATGTTGTGAGTTCGCGGCACGGTTGCGTATTTTATTTTTTTTTTAAGTGAATAAATTAAAATATTACTAGCAATAAAACTTCAGATAAAATCAAGTTTTTTTTTGTCATAATCACGTATAGGATAGCAACAATTCGACAAGTTGCTACTACCCCATACATAAAGAAGCTTTGAGCGCAAATGGATATGTTAGATATCACCCGACGCATAGTGAATTACGGCAATTAGATAGTGAGAGAGATAAAGCGAGAAAGAGATCGAACAATAATTGAAAAGTGATTTTGCCAAATTGTAACTATGACAAAAAAAAAATTTACTTTTATCTGAAGATTTATTGTTAATAATATTTTAATTTATTCACTCGAAAAAACAAGGCACGCAAGCGAGACTCGAACTTACAACATTCAGCTCCGATTGGAAGCACCTTAGCCACTACACCGCCGCTTTGATTGAAATATCTGCAGTTTTTTAGGCATATAAACGGTGGGGTCCGGCTTTATGACATTTGACCTCGATTTTTTTTAATAACGAAGGCATAATGCCCTAAACTCTTTTACAGGAGTCACTTTTCGATGGCCCCAACCTGTAGGTTAAAGCCTATCGAAATCGGTGGGACGGAGTTGTCCTCTGACATTTCAAGAGTTCAAATCTCGTTTCTTTAACAAGGAATAACTCTAAAACGAAACAACCTATAATAATGCGGTAAAAAGCATTTTATAACAAATTTGTTCTTAATTCTGCTCCTACCAATTAGGGTGCATAAATAAACTTCAAAACATTTTTAACGTGCAGGAACGCTCTTACCTCGTTTCGGGTCAAGTGCGAATAGCTGACATTTTGTACGATTTTGTTGCATATTTAAATTTTTCAAAAATGATTTAAACGGTAATAGGTGCGCAATCCGATTGTTAATGACCCTGCCAAATATTTATACGATCGGTTAAAATTTTTTTTTTTCTCAAATTTCAAGAGTTCAATCCTTTTTCCTTTAACAAAGAATAACTCTAAAACGAAACAACCTATCTTGATGTGGTAAAAGGCATTTTATAGTAGATTTGTTCCTGATTCTGCTCGTGCCAATTAGGGTGCGTAAAAAAGCATCAAAACTTTTTTAACTCGCACGTACACTCTTACCCCGTTTCGGGTTAAGTGCGAATAGCTGACATTTTGTACGATTTTGTCGCAAATATAAAATTTTCAAAAATGATTTAAACGGTATTAGCTGTGGAATGCCATTGTTAACGACCCTGCCAAATATCTATACGATAGGTTGAAATACCTTCGTTTAATGTCCAACTTTGTAAAAACCTTGTGCACTTACCCCACTCTGCCTTATATTTTTCTTTTGGCCTAGCGTGTAAATAATTTATTTCGCTATTTTATTTATTCATTAATTTTATAATTAATATAGAGTTATCAAAGTTGCTACTATTAATAGAAGATATAATAGTTTTAAAAATTCGTGAATTTATCAACTTGATTTTTTTAGTTTCAATTACAAGCGTTTATTATAAGTTTAATTGCCGTTCATTATTTATAATGGCAAAAATACTTGTTCATATTAAATACAGCTTTGTATAAAAATAATACGATATTATAATTTGAATATATGAAATATTCCACAAACATATAATTTTCCTTACGATCTTAACCCGGAGATATGTTCCAGAAAGGTACCATCCATGGAATTTCCCTAACAATGTGACAATTGACATTGATGAATTTTATAGGTCAACAAAATGCAGGAGACAATTGTCACGTCAACTAAGTCCTGTCTCTCTTATTATTCCTCCGGGAATATTTTAGTATAAAAGTCATTCTAACCCACAGATATTCAAACATTTTCTAGGATATAACAGTGGTAAGTGCATGTCAATGCTGGTTACGATTTTAAAGTTCTGATTTGATTTACGCTTATAATTTGTATATTTTTTAGATAAAATGAATTTGTTATTCTTCGTCTTCACTCTGACAGTCTTATTCGATATAACTTGGTCGGAAAACTCTACCAAAGATCGACAGTTTCCGACAGTAGCACCAACGAACACAGGAACGGGAAACTTTCCTATATCTGTGGGTGGACAGACCAACGCATTTTCTCTTCTTCTACCTATAGCTCTTATGATGGGTGTGACTGCCATTGCTATTCCAATATTAAATCAGTGGTTTACATCGAATCAGATGCTGCAAAGATCGATGTTGTTTCCTGAACCGTCTATGCTGGAGATAATGAATTCGGTTCCACCATCTATGCAAAAACGTTGGGGTGAAAAAATACCTCGACAGAAAATTTATAAATATAGGTCGAATTCTCAACTGGCATAATTAACTTTCATTTTTTTATATTGTATAATATTAGTTATATATTTATTTATTGTAATAATTTATATAAATGTCAATAAAATATTTATTTATTTATTTTAAATTGGTATATAAGCTTAATGAATTAAATATAATAAGCTTCATAAATTGTACATATTTACACATTACCTATTTATCTATGAAATCTCAGCATATACGAAAGTTTAAGGAAAAATTTTCCATTTAAATATATTCTAAGAAAATAGAAGAATATAGTACTTAAATTTCTTACTGGAATTGGAAAGTTGTTTTATGTCAGATTAAAATATATCAATTAAACAAAGAATAATGACTCAAAATTTACTTTAAATATTATGCCAACGAATTTAACGACTAACATTCCTAAAAGAGAAGAATGAATTGTGTGATTTAGCCATAAAAATCGTTTTAAGTATTCAAACAGAAATCGTCATGCTTTTGCACCAACATTGTTTTTGAAATGGCACCTCCCCACCACATAAACGCTTAAAATGTAGGACATACTAAAGCTCGCTGTCGAGTAGCACACTAAATTATTGGACCAGATTATCAAATGCCAAACATATTAGCCAATCCCGTCATCGATACTTTTGGTTTTTGATAAAAAGTTGATTTATTAGAACGAAATCATTCAAAACATTTTCCGAAAATGCTGATTGACCTTGATATTTTGTTTCCTATTGTAATGAAACTCGAGCTTTTAGTTCTGCAACAATTATTATCTATGTAAATGATTATGATCAGCAGTATATATACTTACATATATATGCATTAACTATCAGAATTTCGCGTTCTGTCTTAAGTTTCCAATTAATATTCAGGTAGGTTTCTTATTATTTGGATTAACTAAAATTTATGCTAATTATAAGATTTATATATATTCTCTGCTATTAATCGAAATTTAAATTGCTATTTCCTGCTCTATTTTAATCTATATTTTGCTCTTTTTAATCTAAACTTGTTATTAAGACACACATTATACGCTTGTTTACTTTAATACCTTCATTAGTTTTTATTTTCCTCTTTTTAAAAAAACTAGGAACGGTCTATAAATCGCAATAAAAAACATCAGTTCACAATCCAAACAACTTTTTTTAATAACTATTAACTATCATCTCTCTGAAAAAAATATAATAAATGTTTAAAAATGGATCTATATTGCAGATGTTTTGGCTCAAAATATTTTTCGTATTGTTAATGCTGTTCATATCGGTGGCAATAGCGAAACGTGAAAGGAGAGAATTGATTTTTCACGATCATCACCGAACATATCCTCCAGATCCTTTGGATACTTACATATTGATGCCTCTTATGATGATTCTTGGAGCTGGGATGTTCGCAATACCTTTCATGACTGCACTATGCATGGGTATGATGAACGGTTCAGGAAGTGCTATAACTACTGCTGGAAGAAAGAAACGGAGAACAGATGACGACTTGGATCTAATTTATCTGGTGGAAAAATCATTATTAAAGTTTAAAAAATTTTTGGATGAATAAATGTAAAATGAGACATTCTACGAAAAAATTGGAATAAATATTTAAAATTGTATAATAAGGTATTAAATAAAAAATGTATTTTTTCTCCAAATATTTTAATCAAAACTCATTTTTTTTTTTTTTCAATTTCATTTCCATAATTATTTTCGATTATTAAAAGAAAGATTATGATTATTAATAAAAAATCAATCATTATAATAAATTAATGTATTAATAATCAAGACAAGAACAAAATTTTTTACTTAATCGATTAAAATATTTTGCAATCAAATATTCCATTTATAAAATCTAAAGAGGATGCAAAATAATACTTTTGTAAGATATTGGTAGATATTTTTCTATTTTAAAGTTATTTTAAATTAAAATAAAAAAATCAGAATACTATATTCTAAACTGCTGTTAATGGAAACTAATTTTCTACTTTCGCGGATTAGTGAAATCCGGTTTAATAAAAAGAGTAAATGCGTTTTGTTCAGAATCGCTGCGACTCAAACGGATTTACATTCTGTCTTCATTTGGTCACAAAAGAAAAATAAGTAAATAAAACATTTTTTAACTTTTAGATGTTTTGCTACGATAAGCAAGGAAGTTTTATAAGTACAATAAGGAGAAAGGATCTACTGTATTAAATGAGCGAAACATCTGGTTTTTTATTCTCATATCCTATTATTCGTATACAATAACTCAGAGAAACACATCGAAGCCATTTACTGTCGATTAACTCCTTCGGTCTGCTTCGATGACATTCAATAGATGTTAAACTTGACCTTTCCATAATAAAAGCGGCATAAACATTTTATGTTCCATCCTCTATCAAACATGAAGCTCGCATCTCTACTGGTAAGTTTTATCCATATCTTAGCTCTCATTTTCTTAGAATCCCAACTTGTCTATTTACTGTTCTAGATCTTACTTTGTTTTCTCTACTCGCAATGCAATGGTTCGAAAGATGAAGAGGATCGGAAAGAAGAAAGAGGCTATCCAGTTTTGGCATCTTTACCTTATCCTCATCAGATGGTTGTGATGAATTATCTGCTTATGGCGGTTCCTGCCGGGATTATAATGTCGATGCTAGCGTTATCCATGCTGATGTTTCCTCTACTGATGGAAAGTAGATCTTTTATTCCTTATCCCGAACGTAGATCTATGAAGTCTAACGAACGCTTGCAGAAATGGATAGTAATCTTGCAACAAGCAATTAATAAGATGGATGGATGGTAATATTTATTAGACAAATCTGTGTATTTTAAATATTTGTATTGTATGTTTTGAATGCTTCTGTGTTTAGTTTCGTGTTCTAGTAAGATGGATGGATGGTAATATTTATTAGACAAATCTGTATTTTAAATATTTGTATTGTATGTTTTGAATGCTTCTGTGTTTAGTTTCGTGTTCTAATTTATTAACATCCCACGTCTATGTTTAATGTGGTTAGTAATAAAGAAGACATCCAAATCAATAATTTATAAAAATATTTAATATTTATTTTAATTTGTATCGAGACATATTGATATCATTTCATTATCTAAAATAGAGCATATCTCATTAAATAAATAAAATTTTGAAAGTTATTTAAATATTTTGTTCTCTAATTTCTTTTCTTACTCTCATCACATTTTTATTTTTTTTATTTTATCTAGTAAAAATATGGATTTAAAATATAAAATTTAACTAGATATATCTTAAAAGTTTTATAATGTTTCAAATCCAGACAGTTTTATCAAGTAAAATGATATTTTTAGGTAGAAAATTCAATTATTTTATTTCATTTTTAAGCTAAACTAAACATAAAAATTTATTTAAAACAAATACAATAACGAAAACAAGAAAATTATGCAAAATTTTTAATATGTTAATGTGCTTAGTGAATCGAACTTTTGCGAGAGAATTGTTTTAAATGTCTTTAATTATACAGTGTTTACCAATTAAGTATAGCAGATCAAAATAGCAAAATAAAACGGGTTAAATATCAAGAGAGAATCAATTTAAAGTATACCAGTTTAATTAAGATTTAGGCTATATGTTATGATTGTTACATTAATCAAAGGTCAGGGCTGAGTCCTTTTAAATTCCTCTTAATCCGGTTCTGAGAGGTGCACAAAGGCAACCATTTGAATTTTTTTTATTCTATTAAAATTGTTTCGCTTGTCGTATAGAAATATAAAAAAAAGCATTATTTAAGCTTTCATGTTAGCATTTATGTTTAATTTCAGTTCAGAAAAGATTAATGTTTCGGATTACATGATACATTATATCATTTTCATCTAACTTTCCCCAAAAACCTTAGGCTATCGTCAAGTTTAATAAACAACTTTAAGTATAGCAACCAGTTTATGTTTTACATAAATTTAAACTTGGTATTTCAAAAATATTTCTAGAACAAATAATTGTCTCCGGGTTATTGCGTTTCTGAATAATTTTCGAAACATTTAATCATCAGTATCTTTTTTTTTTTTAATAGCAGTTAATTAAATTAAAAGAGAAAGGTGATTCTTGTTTCTTAAACCAACGGAAGACTTGCGCTAATACCGAAAATATCTAAAATTTCATACTCTGATGCAGATGAGATGAATTTAGTAGATTTCATTAATAGTGATTTCACTTTAGCAACCCCGGAAATAACTAAAATGGACAAAAAACACGTCATGCTTGAAAATTTCTGCGACCTTCAGAAGCCTGGCTGACTGACCCACAAAAACAGGTCCGGGTAAGAAAGGCCAGTTCAAGTCTCTTCCGGCCGATGTGATCAACCAATGAATAGAACAGATCTCCGAAGGTGGGCCATTTCGTTATCATAACGATTGAATAGTCTCCCGAAGCTCCTTAGATGTTAAACATTGCTCAAATTCCCGGTTCTCGATTTACTTTAAATAGGAGTTGATACTTTTTCGTTCGAGCCAGAGTAAGTATACTTTTATTCCAGTTAGTATCATTTATTGTTTATTTTTTATTCTCTGAAAGATCCGCTAGATATAATAGAGAATTTAAGTCTAATAACTTGAGAAAAATAAACTGCATCCGTTTTACAAAGTAAACATTATTTAGCAGATCTAATTACATGTAGGGATAACGTAATTAATGAGATAATGCATGAATGCAGAACTAATGTAGCCAAATGAGAACATTTATACATTTTATTATCAAAGATTAGCTGCTCTTTAATTTCTTCATATTAAATCTGAAAATTTTCAAATTAGTTTATTATGGTTATTGCACAAATTAATTTTTAAATCATAATTCTTTTTATTTTACAGATATATTTAAAAATGAAATTGCTTATTTTACTGCTTTGGATATCGCTCTGTGTTGCTATTGAAAGTTCAGAGTCCTTACAAAAGACCAGCTTATCCATCAGAACTCCTAGACGTGGAATACCAGGATTACCAATGCCGGCAGGACTAAGACCCATACTTTCACTCCTAGGACTATTAAGCCTTCCGATCTCTGTTATGGGCAACGTCATTCCCAGACTTACCCAACTCATTCAGAATATCCCAAGACCAGGAAGCGGAGGAGGAGGTGGATTATTTCAGCTTCCAGGTCTAGGCGGCCGACCTTTGGGTGGCAGACCGCTAAGTAGTAGACCTCTAGCTAGTCTTCTAGGTGCTGGTTCATCTTCGGTGGGTTCTATATCGTCTGCGGGTAGTGCGGCGGCATCGGGAGCCACCAGTGCTGCCGGAAGCGCTGCTACTTCGGGAGGAAGTTTTTTCTTTCGCAGATCAACCGAAGCTCTACCTTGGGATATTTCTAAGATCATAAACAAGGTCAAGGATACGTACAAAAAATATCAAATGGATAATCCCGAATGCCAACGATTGCTAGTTTGTGAAATTTACCGTCGTAGCATATCTATTAAAATGGGCAACATCGCCGACAAATTTCTACGAATATTAGGGTAAGTCGTTAAAATATTTGAATAAAAAATATTTATAAAATAGGCCTGAAGGTTTCCAACACAAATATTCCACTTTGCTGTTTTTATGACCTGAACTTATTGCCTGAGGTTAAGCAATACGGATGTAAGATACTACTATAGTGTCATTAATTTCAAGATTAAGTTATTGTTCGATTGTACTGTATTATAATAAGATTTAAACTGAATGATTCAATGTCTTTGTGTACATTTCTAATTCGAGAACTTTTGATAACAAAGAACAAATTTATTGGATGAAACTTATGTTTATATATTCATTAATTTAATAAATGAATTTTAATAAAATAAAATTAAAAATTATTATTATTTTTTCTCCCAACAGAGCAGAATCGCGACTGGATAAATTTTCGTTTTCTTCCAATACCAAAACAACATTAAAAGATTTTTTAAAGGCTGCACAACACGGTCTGACTCACAAAGACTGTTCGGTTATTTACTTCCGATGTGTGAGAGATGGAACACAATCAGCAAGATCGAGAGATGAAAATTATCCGCTGAATAAAGAGCATTTATAAAGCGCCTCAATTGTATTCTAAATCCAATCAAAAACCATGCAATTTAAATCTGAAGCAGCATCAGGATAACCAACAAATTGTTAAACGATTTCGATGGAGATGTGGAGCAAAACTTCTATACATCTTCTGTAATTTTCTAAAATACACCAATTGGTCTCAGATTTTTGATGTCGATAAGAATGGCTTTGAAAAGTTTTCATTTTATCCATATTTATTT
Organism: Olivierus martensii; assembly: GCA_000484575.1. Taxonomy (NCBI): domain Eukaryota; kingdom Metazoa; phylum Arthropoda; class Arachnida; order Scorpiones; family Buthidae; genus Olivierus; species Olivierus martensii. The sequence continues at coordinate 98,763 of AYEL01085801.1, forward strand.
ATTTATTTATTTATATTTATTTATTGAAATCTTAAAGATGAAAGTTTGCTCAAAATGTGTTGCAATATCTTGTTTCTTAAATACTGTGTATTTTTATTAATATTAATAGGTGAATTTTATTTTGTATTTATAATATCGAAAATAAAATGATTTACTAATTAAATATTCGAATCTTGTATGTTAAATTCTTTCTTAAACGATAATATTGAAGAGAATTTTTCGGGATGTTTACTAATTATAATAAAAGAGATGTGAAATGAATATGGCTTTTGAAGCCTTAATCGCTTCCTTAAATTATGGGTACGCTAAAAATGTTTAGGTCGGGGCAAATGAATTAGTGCACTCTATTTTAATTGGAGGTTGTGTAACCGTGCATAAAATTGTCGACTAAAAATATCGGTTGAATGTATAAGTACTTCATATTTATCTTAGCAAGTGCCTAGATAAGAACTGATATTCGTCACTCTTAGAACTAGTGAGTACCTTCTTTTTATTCACAAGCTTATGTCTCCTTTGCTGTTCGTATCAATATTATTAAATTTATTTTACAATAATAACTGTTTTTTATTAATAATTTATGAATTTGAAGTTAAAGTTTAGGATTTTTATTTAGTTAGTTACGGTTTACTAAGCATGATTGGAAACACCATAAAAAAATTGTTAAACTTTCAATTATTCTCCTAATATTTGATAAAATGTTTAATATAAAAAAAAAATCCGTATTTTAATATCGCTGAATTATACATTTGGAACTGATAATTTGCAGTTAAAATACTCATCATACTTGAAAATTATATCACACTGTGATCATATAAACGTGTATGATAACTCTATGTTCTTGTAGTCAAAAATATTTTTTAAATATTTAGTATTCTTTACATTTTACTGAATTATTTAAACCAATTTTATTGAAATCATTTAATTGTTTCAAGTTAGATTTCTCTTCATTCAAACAATTACAAAAATATTGATAATGCTTCTATATAATAATTGAAGAATGAGCATTGCATAAATATGCAATAAATTCTAATTTTAATTTCAGATATGGTCGCTAAAATTAAATGCTTTACCATCGTAATATTGATCCTAAGATTAACGTATAGTACCGCAAAATCACCGAAACAAAATAATGAAGTGATGTTATCTTCCATTCGCCAACTCGCAAATACTTTAAAAGTTATGCGAGATCTGATGTATATGGGTTCCATGGGTTTACCTCTCTTAGCTATGCTAGGTTTAGGTAGCTTGGTATTAATGCCCATGTTTCGTCCTTTGAGACCTCCTCCATTTAGACCCACTTTTGGAGAAAATAAGGAAGGAGTTTATCATTCCCCAGGACGGCGTACTTTTGCCATTCAAGATACTTTCGACATGTTAAAAAGTCTGGATCAAGTGTTTAGAGAATACGAAATCAAAGAACCAGAATGCAAACTTCGTGCAGTGTGCGAAGTGCATCAATACACTTTCAGAGGCGATCCCATGGATAAAATAGTGCAATTAATAAAGTAAGTCATTTCTATGATTCTAACTAATAAAATTATCCGGATAAAATATTAAACTTATATTTACAGAATGGATGAAAGTATTGGATTATCGCCGACTATAATATTACCTCCAAGCATGTTTCTACAATATAGAGAAGCAGCACGCAGCGGTATGGCCAAACAAGATTGTTCTAAACTCTATGGACAATGTCCAAAATCAGTTTTCTTTTTTATTAGAAATAAAACTGATAATATAATTGTACCATCACCGCAAACTACTTAAATTCAGAATGTTTTTTATAACTACTAAACATAATTTATTTTATTATTTTTGAATTAAAATACCTTAATGTATTTATTTAAATTAAATATAGGAATTTATTTTTATATTTTACAAATTTATTTCGTAAATAAATGTACAAAAATTTAAAGCTTTTCAGGATCATAACTCTATGCATAGTAAGTAGATTATTTCATTTAATCCTATACAAAATATCTGTTTAACCGATTAACTATTATTTTCTCGAATATCATCCGTTGTTCTTGGAGAGTGTACTAGGAATTTTGCAACGATTATAAATCTGTAAACAGTTTTCCTGGTTATTTCCATGGTTCCATGCTTCATGAAATTGCTTGTAGGAGAAAGCATCAACGTCGGATGTAGAAAGATGCCTATAATCAATCAATAAATCAAACACTTGTTAAAATAAGCGTAAAAATGAAATAAAAAAAATATTTAAGTTAATTAAATTATAAATTAAATAAATTAATTTTTTCCAGTTTTCTTTTCAGCATAAAATTATAAGTAATGACACAATTCTTAAATAAAAAAATTTAAGAAATTTTACATGATCTATCTACTCTTGTTTTAAGAAAAGCGCAAAAATTGCAATTTACAGTTTATATCGGTTGCTTGTATAAACTTACCCGTATAATCTTGTCATGGCTTTCCCAATTTCTCCAAATTTTGTAACTGGATGTCTTTGCACTTCACATATTATCAACTTCCTGCACTCCAAATCCGTGACCCCAAGACGGTCAAACAGGCGCGTCACTAATTTTTCTGGTCGCGTTATATCTGAGTCGGTGACTCCATATCTCTTGATCCAATCACTTGCCCATGGAAAGTCTTCAAGTGACCTGAAACGAAACTTTTTTAAGTAAAAATCTAAGCTTTTGCAAATACGTTTTTTAAACATTCTTACCTCCTTAAATTAAGAATATCAGGTCTAAGAGCCAATCCAAAAACTGCCATCAGTAATGGTATAACCTGTGAAAGAGCGAATACTCCCGCTAAACCCATAATTGCCATACTGCCCGCACTTCCTGGATTAAACAAATTGCTATTGAATAAATTTTGAAAGACTCTAATTTCAGACTTATTACTGCTCTTCTCTTTCACTTCCGAATTTTTGGATATTTTCATGGTTTCTTCCGCATTAGCACCAACCGTCAGTAAAATTATGAAAATAAAAAGAAACATACTTCCTAAAAAAAGAAATATAATCTTCATTAATAACTTAAGTGAGTAAAAGGAAAAACAAAAGTAAACGGAAACAGTACCTGAGCGGAAAACATCCGCCAAGTTCAAGATTCTCCTAAAGTCTGCATAAGTGAATAAAAATTTTACTTGGTATCACCCTTTGACGTCATCTGCTTTCGACCTTGTCTATCAAAAATGACAAACGGAATCATTACCCGAATCGGGTGGAGACTCATTTCATTGTTCATCATACTTAATAGAGCAATACCTGATTATCAAAAACGGTGTGGATCACAGTTCAAAAAGATCATATAGTTTTTGGTCTATCTAACGCATTTGTTTCGTTGATTAATTGGTTGTATCCATTCTTATAGAGCATCACATTAAAAAGGGTGAGGCATACTTTCAATAAATTATATAATACACGTCTATTTTATTAGAACACAAACAAAAGATCATAAAAAAGCATATATTTTTAAATATTTTGTTTGAAAATAAAATAAAACATTTTAAAATATTCATATACATATATGAAAATTAAGTCATTTAAAAAAAACTTGATTGCATGTCCACTATTCACTTTTTTCCGCTTTCGTAAACAGAGTGACTTCTATTCCTTTTGGTGACAATTTTTACATAGATTTCGTTTTATTCTCCTCATCGAAAATGATTAAACTTCATAATAAAGTACTGATAACGAATCCAGACAGTTATAATAGCGCATAGTTTATGAACTAGTTCGGAATTGACTCGATATGATCAATTGTGTCGGAATTTTTAATTAATGCTTGCAAATAACGATTTAATTCTATATTAATAATTTTTCATCAATGATTTAATAAATGTAATTCATTTTACATATTTCACTTAATTACAAGTCTAGCAAATGATCATTTTCTATAGTATGGTATTTAATCGTTGTTTTTCAGTTCAAAACAAAACGTAAACGATGATTTTAACATTGAGATATTTTTGCTTAGCTATAATTATAGAAAGATAGCAAAGGAATGACATTGAAAAATGCATTTCAATGCCATAAAAATATTTATTTGAAAAGTTTAGATATAATAGATATTGACATATATTAGATATTTTGCCTAAAGCAAACCCTTTTGGAGAAAATGGCGGGTTAATGTTATAGTAGGGCATATGTCAGGCCATCCCAAAACTAATGTTTTTACATTAAGTTTCGAAAAGAAAGATAAACTATTTGCTAATTTAATCAAGTATATATTCTCCATTTGAATCAATAACACTCTTCCAACGTTTGAAAGTTTTAAAACTTCATGTTTAGGCAAGCTGAGACATGTTTGAACAAGTACAATACAAAAAAAAAACATTATTTTTGGAATGATCTGATATTTACGGAACTCATGAAACATATATTACATTTTTCATCACCTAGGGTGAATTTATGGCAAATATATGTTATTCGGTATCTTTAAAGTCATAAACACCAATCTATAATTATTTAATGCTCCAGAAATTTTACAAATATAGCAAGAGGAGCGAGTCTTTTTTCCTTTGCATTCCCCCCTCCAATTCGAAGGACTCATTTAACAGCACAAATTGAAATTCCATATGCAAATTAGAAATTATATTAAATGTAAAAACATGTGAATTGCTTAGACTTAAAATTTTTCAAATTTTATATAAATAAAAATATTGTTAAACACTGTTTGTTTTGCATTTCAATAATATAAAGATTATTTCGAATCTATTACAAATTATAAAACACTAAAAATTAAAATGTTTACGTTTAAATGGCAACAAATATGACAGGTAAAAATTTTAATAACTTTCTGAAATATCGCGATTTAAAAAAAAAAGAAAACAAAATCGGAACTATGCTGGAGTTTACAGAAAAAGTTTGTATTCACCATCAAGGAATTGCAATAGTCTCAATAGTTTATTTCAGAGCATGCGTCGAGTTGGATGAATGTCCATTGAAGGAAGAAAATGTGACTGAAATCTCCATATTAAAAAGAAGTTAGGCAGACTTGCTCTTAAAATTTTTTAAAATATAAATGATTTTAAAATCAATGGTTAGCGCTACTGGTTTCTAAAATTCTGACTTTTAATTCTGAAATTCTTTTAGAAAATATTCTCGTAAGCCACCTATCAATTTGACGGACTTAGTAGAAATTACTATTTTAAAATTTTTTATTGCCATTCGTTAACGCTGCGTAATTACACGTTTATAAAAAATATTTTTTAAACTTTTTAATATAATAGCGAGTCATATTATATCACAACAGAATATGATAGGTAGCACGATCTGTTCGATTTTATTTCCTTTGCTGTATTGTTTCAAATTGCTGAAATAATTAGTAAGGTATCCGAGTATAGGATCTCTGTGAAATTTCATAGACGTATTCATAAATTAAATATAATTATTTCTCGTAATATTATATAAAATATATATACATACATAATATTGAATATAAATGTTATCTCAATATCTCAATCTGTAAGTTTTCTTTTTATTTTTAAATAAAAGAAACTTGCAAATTCGTAAACTATTGTTTGACATTAGCTCTTACCAGTTAGAGTAATCTTCCGAATCATTATATACATAATTAATATTTAAATATTATAATGATGGCATTTCAATAAATCTTCGTTGATAATATTGAACTTTTCTCTGTTTTTCTTATCTAACTATAATTTAAGATTTCAGTTGTTAATCATATACTATAATTATAAAAATTATTATTTTTTATAATCTATATATATAAGTAAATGCCGCACATTCGATTTTGTACGCCCTCAAACTTTTTTATTGTTTGGTTTAAGAAGGTAGTTCACGAATCAATCGATACAGAATTTTGTGTAGTTGTGCCTAATAGTTTTTATTTTTAAATTGTATCTTTGGATTCCCTATAATTGTCGAAAAACTAACTAAGGACGAAGTTTCGAAGGTTCCCGATAAATAGCAGGGTGTAAATCAGGGATGCACAGACCGCGGCCTCCAGTCATTTGTTGGCGGCCCGCCTCACAATGTATTATTTTAACAAGTCACACAATCAACGAAATATTATTTATAGTTTTGAACAATACATTTTCAAATAATATTTTTCTGATGTGAAATTATTTTTACAGTGGTTCGATAATAATGTTTTTAAACAATAAGGAAAAAATAATAATCATATTTGTAATAATAAAAGTTTTTTTTATTTTTACTGTATTTGTGTGTGTGAAATAGGTAATTTAAAAAATTGTGCAGGCGCATAAAGTAGCACTGCGGCTTAACTAATGAAAATTTTTAATCAATTTTGCGTTTGCTACCGAAAAATGTCGAACCTAACATAAAAAAATAATTATTAAAAATCAATATAATATTACTCATCCAATTAAAAATTCTTTGTTTACTTTTGATTACGTTTCTTTGTAATATGTAATTAATAAACATGATATGATATATAACTTTTGTGGTTTTTTTGCTGGCCCTTGTATAGGTTACAGTGAATCTATGCGGCCCTTGGTCTTAACAAGTTTCTGCATCCCTGGTGTAAATCTTCTGATCGACATTACGTTTTATATTTTTTGTTCTCAGCTGAGAAGGAAATTATTGTGTTAATCGATATAGAATTTTATGTATATGTGCACATTATTTTCTTTTTAATTTTTACTTTTATTTTTGATCTATCTACAATTATCGAAAATCAAGTACTGGGTGAAATTTTATAAGTTTTCCAATAGACGGTGACATATGTATGATGTCAGTGCTGCATGACGTAATTAGGACTCAACAATTGATATTACCTATACTGGAGGGTGGCCGGATGGCCGAGTGATAACGCTGTCGGCCTGCCACGTAGAAGGACCCAGGTTCGCGTCCCGGATCTAGTATCTCCTGAAAAGATTTTCGGGGTGCTGGGCCCGACCCGACAATCCCCGTCCTTCACCATCCGGCCTTCCTCCAAGGGTGTGGGTGCAGCCCGTGGTTGGAACTGGCCCCGTCCTTTAGTAATCTCCCTGATTGAAAAGGGGCGTAAAATATGCAAAAAAAAAAAACTATACTGAAAAGCGGACCCAATGTTAGAAAACCGAGCCATCCGTCATATTGCTGGACGGATTCTTAACGTACATTCGACGGTATAGCAAATTGACTTGGTTTTGGAGGATAGATGTGCCCCATTTATTTTAACAAGTAGGATGAATAAACTCTAATAATTAATAAATGAGATTTAGTTTCTCAATGTGGGGTACAATTCCTCTTTTATTAATATAATTTTTATAAATATCCCTTTTCGATAATTTCAAACGCAGTATGCAAAAGTACTCCATTTTCTAATTGTTTAATGCTTGAATATGAAAAATAGATTTTATACAAAAAGGTCGGCCAAATGTTTGGTTTGGCATCTTAAGAGGCCGCTGTTATAGTTTCGAATGTTATGTAATAATGACTCGTAACTTTCGTGAATCACAATCAGCTTTGCTCGCAATCGAAGGGAATCGCTAGCTATACTTTTTCATACAAACAGTGAAAAAGAATAAAAATAGATTAAAAGTATTGAGGTTGAATTAATTAAAGTAAATAAGATTTACATGTATTTTGTACAAATATTGGAAAATAATAAAATTTTGGCCAAACGAAAAATATTAAATTACTATTTTTTTGTAATATACTTATGTTATTATTTTTTTCGGCATATATAGATTATTTTTTATTGTTTATAAACTATATATTCGAAATACATTATATTTAACGAAAATTCAATAACTTGTTTTAAAGAAACGTGTACTGTATTACTCTCTTCCCTTTTTATATTTTTTGTAACTGGGCATTAATTTATTAACTGTTCAGAAAATATAGTCGAATTTTCTTACTTTAGGAATGCATTCAGATATTTTTGTTTTTACTTTTTTGAAATACCGTAGTGCTTGAGTGTGGTGATTCTCTACTTCTAAATTTCTGATCTGAGCATCCTAACTATACTCCGTCTCACTCTCAACTGATAGTGACGTCAGAAAAGACGTCATTAACCGGGTCTTGCTAAAACATATTATAATAAAATGAATTTAATATTTAAAGTGCAAAATAAATTTAATTTTCAAATCCTTGCTGATTTTTATGAGTGGTAGTGATTAAAAGTTGCATTACCAAAATTTATATTAAATTTTATTCGTTAATAAATATCAATATATTGAAATACATACTACACACATATATAGAACTACAGTATATAATTTATCAAATTGACTGCTAATGTATTTATATATAAAGCTAGTTAAGCAAAAAAAAAGTAATTAATCGGTGTATATCAAAGCAATGCGTTCAGTATCTCAACTAAGTAGATTTTCTTAAAAAATAAAAACGTTGTGATCTGAAATTTCAAAAGTGGAACATGCTTCCTAAAAGCAGTACTAAATTTGGTAAGTCTGGTCACTAGTAAAGTAGACTAGATATTGACCAGGAAGTGAAAACAAAGTCGGGACAATAAAAATAATGATAATTTATTTTTTCTCGTTATCAATAGAATTTAATACTGTTAATAAATATAGTATAAGTAAATGTTAATAAATATAGTATAAGTAAAGATGAACTGTGATATAAACATACACAATAATTTGTCAAATGTAATGTTGTCTAGATTCATAAAATATTTAATAAAATTCCGATTTATTAGCATTTCATTAACATTCATTTAATATAATTACTTAGATTAATAATAAATTTCAGTACGGGAATCCCTTGATTAGTAGTAATAAATCCTCGCAATACCGCATATATCAAAACCGCACTAATCAAAAAAACAATGGGAATAATCACAATTAATCCTAGAAAATATCAAAATTAAAGCATGTATTTTTTTCCTCTCTCAAAATGTATCTATATTGCATTATATGTACTTTAAATCATTGAGGAATATGTTTAGGTATTTAAAAATTTATAGTTAGAATTAAAATTTATTTTTCACAAAAAATAATTGCACGTCCGTAGACATCGAGTATTGGAGAAGAACTGAAGTCAGGGCTGGCTATATACTATTGTAATGGCTATTATTAAGTAGTTGCTATTCACGCTAAATTTAATAAATAAATAAAATTACAAACGAGTTTAAAATATAGCAACTACATGGCGAAAGTCGTAATATTAACAGAATTAAAAATAAATAAATAAATAAAATAAATTTATTGCAATGCTCTAACCATGTAGTAGTCTACAATCCCCGAGAAATAGTTGCCAACGCTTCAGAGGGTTTGCAAAAAAAAAAATCGCACTTGTTGAATGTTGAAGCCCACTAATCAAAACTGCACCGAATATATCAAGGGATGGTCTCAAATTTTTTAGCGCACTAATCAAAACCGCATTAATCAAGCCCGCACTAATCAAGGGATTCCTGTAGGTCCCTATATATTTATATTTAGCTCCGGGAAAATACGAGATAAAAGTTTGGATTATGATTAAAAATCTCAAAAAGTTTGAGAAATGATTTATACGAATTTGGATGGTTTTTTAGATTTCTTATTTCCAATAAATCTATTCTGGAAATCAAATATTTTAGTTATCAATTATAATTTTCGCTATATACTAAATTTAACAAGTAATTATCATTGAGATTTAAAAATTTGTTCAGTAAAATTTTCTCTTGGACCATATTTATCAATAAATCGTTTATAAATTGGATAAACATTCCAATATATACAGTAAACGGTTACATCGATGGAAATCATGTAACCGTTCACTGTATCATCAAATTTACATCGTTTGATATTTCGGTTTTTTGTTAGCTTCAATATTTTCTAAAATGTTTGCTTTTCCTTCTGAGTAAATACTTCCTTACTTCCATGGAATTATTACATATATTATTTTTAAAATTTTGTTTAATATTTATATTTTCACATATTCAATATAATATTTATAACTCTAAACTCTTGATTGTTTCAGATTAAATCTATAAAAATAAAAAGCACATTTTCTATTTATAACTTAAAGATCAATGAGCTATTTAACTGAATTTGATAGAGAAGTGAATCGAGGGAAAAAGCTTATTTTTCTCTAATTCTTTAGTATTTAAACAGGTGGCGATAGAAGGTGGTTTATTATAATCTCTTATAAACCCGCCAAAAATATAGATGATGGCTATTATCAGATTATTAATTACTCGCATTGGAAATCGAAAAGTTCCCAGCAAGTATTGAAATTTTCATCAAAAATTATAGAGTCAGTTTTTGAAGTATTATTATTAATCGTAATAATATCATCATACTAAAAATTAATATATGTAATATGTAGTGGATACTTTAAAGAATATTTTTCTTTCGATGTCGTTATAATTTAGTCATTTTAAGTCACGTGATTAAAGATTGAATGTCACCCTGATCAACGGGAAAGATGGCAATATTTGCTTCAGGATTAGATGCCGAATTTAAATTTTTATATTTATGATTTATTTTCATAAATTAAATGATACTTACAGAACGTTAAAAAGGAGATTATAGAAATATAATTATGAAAAGTATGGCATGGAATCACACAGTAAATCATTCATTATATGTTTAATTGTTGCTATATAAAGTGTTGCAAAAATTGCAAAAATTAATAAAAACTAGCTCAAAATTTATTTAATCATAAGAAAGAGTTACCTAACTTCAAAAGTGATATGAATAAAAATTATCTGCCAGATATGTTTTACTCGGACTGGGATTTCTTATGATATTAATATGGAATATTAATTGTACTTTCCCTGAGTTTGATTACGTCTCTCACAAAAATGGAAGAAAAGCCAAACTCAAATTTGTTCAGTCGATTCTCGTTATTCGCTTATTTCCGCTATTCCGCGAATCGATTTCCGCGGCTGCTTTTATGCTTATTCGCAGATTCTCGCTGTAAACACTCTCTAATAAAGTTGTTTATTACCAAACGTAGACTCTGTATTGTTCCGCGGTCTATCCTTGCTCGCTCCTGAGAGAGAGTGAGGATGATATGAACAGGTTTTTGGCCTCCCTAGACTGTAGGTAGGCCAAAAACCTGTTCATATCATCCTTAGGTTTAACAGAAGAATGTGACCCTATGCTTGAACGCAGCCTCAAATTTAGGCACCTAACTTCCTGCGAATTTCCTCCTTACCAGGAGATATTAGAAGACCTGAGGCAAAAAGCGACTCAGACAAGACTGACTCAGTTTTTCAACGCAGTTCAGGAAGACAATGTATGAACTGCCACATCAAACATCCTACAATATCAAACAATTATCCATCAAAAATTGGATTTTATTTACTACATAGTGTTTTTAAAAAATTAAATAAAGATTACTCTAATTATAATACTGTATATAGTACTGTACATTGCATATACTGTAATTATTTGTAAGTACTGTAAAACACATTAAATAAGGTGTCTTTAAACAGCAGAAAAACACACATAAAGCAAGGATGAAAATGTTAGGAAAAAAGTTTCGCAGTAATCTAACTCTATATTCCCATATTGTTTCAAGATTTCCCATAGGCACAATGGTTCAGTATTCGCTAATTCAATATTCGTAAAGAATTTACAGAACATATATACCGCGAATAACGAGAATCGACTGTATTTAATTTTTTATGATAGGCAATGTCTTACGTGGCGGGAAACATTATTTTCTTTATTTGACTTTTAAGTAATAAACCCTATAAAATACGAGTTTACTGAACCTGAGTAGGTGTTTTGTGTGGGTTTGGTGGATTCTTGTTTTATCTGATAGTCGACTAAAAGAATAATCTAGGATTGGACAACTAAAATTCCGCTATTTTTTATTATTAATGCCGTTAAATCGGTGATTATAATTTTCGAAAATAAAATTAAAATTAAGAAAATAGGACTATTTTGAGAAAAAAAAATGCTATACTTATATCTGAAAGATATTTTTTGCTAATTGCAATCCCACTCTGCATTTTTGCAATAATTAATAATTTTTTCTACAACAAAAATGTTCTGATCTCAACGATCTTGCAGTACACGTCTCAAATAATAGAAAATTTATTTTACGTAATAAAGTAGGAAGAGTGAATAGGACTATTTTGAGAAAAAAAATCTATACTTATATCTGAAAGATATTTTTTGCTAATTGCAATCCCACTCTGCATTTTTGCAAACTATTATTTCGATGTGTTTCAGTGATGATAGTTGATCTCGAGTGTGAATAAAAATTCATCAAAATTAGAGTTTAATAATAATTACTGGAAAAATAATACGTTTTTAATATTGCTAAATCACTCAAAAACGATTTAAATACAAAATATTAAATTAAAGATATGCAACATAATGTGATACATGTGTATGTTGAGCCTAAATATTCGAGAAGTAAAAATTTATTCTTATTACTATAGAGTAGAACTACAATATACTACCGATTAACCTGGCTGATCGGGAAATGAATTACGCCAGATAATCCGCAAAATACTCAAAAAAATCGGAATTATGGACCATATGTATTTAATATTAAAAAATAAATAAATTGCATGCATACATATATCCAAATGTTCTATAATGTATTGAAAAAGGAAACAAGAAATCGATTTATTTGCATCAAGGGATTATTTCAATATTTATAATTTTAATTTGATTCTAATTTTTATCGCCAATTATCTAAGATATAATAAAGAAATGAATCTACACGTTTAAAAATTTTTCAGATAGAGCATTTAAGCAGTATTTATAATTTTAATTTGATTCTAATTTTTATCGCCAATTATTTAAGATATAATAAAGAAATGAATCTACACGTTTAAAAATTTTTCAGATAGAGCATTTAAGATAAAAAAAAAAAACGATAATTAGCAATCACTTTCGGGTCATTCCATTTTAAATCAGCCAATGGTGGTCGCTGCATGATTTTTGATTTTGATGGATTTTTGTATTCCCAAAGGCTCAAAAGTATTATTGTTTACTTTAAAAAAAATTTAATTTCTGAGATATGACAAATAATATGTATGGAGGCAGACTAAAATTTGTATATTTTGTACTTTTTATAATAACCTGTAGTTTTTTAAGTGATTAGCCCCGAGAAGTAGAATAGGTATCACTTAAAAGCATATAAAATGAGATTTTCAACCTTGTATATTTTGTTTAAACACAAAGAATATATATGGAGGCAGACTAAAATTAGTATATTTTGTACTTTTTATAATCGCCTGTAATTTTTTATGTGATTAGCACCGAGAAGTGTTATGAGACATGCATTTATTTATATAACCATAAAAAGTTATGTTAATGATATTTTCAATGGTTAATATTTTAGTAGTAGTTCGTGGATGTAATCTGATAAAAGAAAAAAAAAAAAAAAAAACATTTTCCCGAAAAGTTATTCTTCTCTTTTGGTTGCAGAATATCTACTTTAATGATCTCCTGCTTGGATCAGTGCACAGATTGTAGCTTGGATGTTTTCTATTTAAAATTGTTATTAAAATGGTAATAAGTATATATATAAAATAACAATAATGAATTTTTACGAAAATAAACGCGAAAATAATAATGTAATTTTTGATAAGATAAAATAGTTATAAAATCGATAAATCAAATAATGTTAGTTGGTTTTAATGAAGTTTTCTCTTAATTATAATAAAAGTAATGATGTTAATAACAAAATCGATTCGATTCGATTCTTTTCGTAAAAGATACTTTAAAATTTATATGTCACCTTGGTGGTATGAAAAATGCTCCTGTTTCGACACGATGACCATTATTTTAACGATACGATTTGATGTCAAAAGGAAGCTTGCGGGCGGATGAAAATATTTAGTATGTCCTAAACCTGACGTTTCGTTATATAGCAGGACTAAACTATATGAAGCGTAAAGATTTCGGTTGACCCAGATGATTGTTATGATTATTTCGTCAAATGTTATGAGGGTAAATCGGTAACGTGTGTGATGGGACAGATTTTTCTGTATCGGATAACGTCGCGAACCATTAACGTTATCATTGCAATCGTTACTAGTGACATTGACAGATAAAATTGGCAATAATTAAATTTTAAAAAAATAAATTATTATTTTTATATATATATTTATAGAAATATGATGTTTGTTTATTATTCCACATTAAAAGATTGACAAAATTTTAAAATTTTGATTTCTAACATTTACATAAAGTAAGATATTAATTATAACATCTCGTTTGAGATTCTTCGAGTTTAAAGTTTATAAATTGATAAATTATCAATTTTTTTTTTATCTTTATATTAAATTTTAATGCATTTTTTTAAAATAAATTGCATGAAAGTGTAGATATTTCAATTATTTCATGCATTTTTCCCCAGGAAATAACTCTCTCACATGTCTTTATCCTTAAAGAAAATTTATATTAAGATATTCGTTATAATATAAAAATTTCGAAATTTATCTAAGTTTATTAATAATTTATTGACATTTAATTTTATACAGGTCTATATTTAATTCATTTGCAGAATGTTTTAAAATAATTGATAGTGGAAAATTGATTCCTTTCATTGTTTTATTCAAATAAATCTAATGATTTAGCTCTTTGGAATGAACAGGATACATATTAATAAGAAGACAGTTTATGAGTTGTTATAATAGCTCAGTCATTGATTCAAACAGTCGTTTAATAAAGCCGTCTGCTTATAATACCACAAGATCCAATGCCTTATCAAATCCAATCATTTTTATGTCTCATAACGTTGAGAGAGTTGAGAGTTACGATTTTTCGTACTCTGCTTGTATGATGTATTTCTATGGTGATGGAATAAAAAGTAGCAATAGAATTTATCTGTAATATTTATGACCACGATCTGCTCACGTCCATCCTCCTCCCTATTTTTTATAAACATACTTATGCTTCATTTGTACTTAGAAAACCATGAATATCTATATTGGGATCCACATAAATTAATATATTTCTTTACTGTTCTTGATTTTAGAATATTTCGGTAGATCAGAAATATTGATGTGAGTAGTTTTGATTGAGTTAATGAATATTTAGATCATTGATTTTAATGGAAGAATATTTTGTATAGAATGAAGACGTATACTAATGGTATGAATGTAAAATCCAACATTGCGAAATTTTTAAGGTTTTTTTTTTATTGATTGATTGCACTTGTAAGTTTGAAGCAAAGTAGGAAACATGTTTGCTTATAAGTATAAAAATTAGAAAAAAGAATTAATTATTCGAATCTCCACTTGCAAAACATGAAAAAATGGTCGAGAGAAAGAGAGAATGATTGTGAACATGTCATCACAAACAGAAAAAATCGAAAAATTGATGTCAGATATAATTCTGAAGGCTCCTAAAGATTTTCAGGCAGCAAAAAAAAAACCGATAGCTCAAAGAAAAAATCGAAAAATTGATATCAGATATAATTCTGAAGGCTCCTAAAGATTTTCAGGCAGCCAAAAAAAAACCGATAGCTCATGATGTTGACATTATTTATTTAATTATATTTTAATTATGATTAAATTTTGTATTAATGAAACTCTAAGTAACACCCTCTTTTATAGTTTTCTATCGTTACTCATAGTAAGATCGCATGTGTTACTGTATCCGTAACTTACTCAGATTTCTAATGATGTTAATTATGAACTAAACTAATTCTGAATATGTTCTTATTTCAAAATAATTATTCGATATTATATTCAAAAATAATTTTAAAAAATTGTTACCGGATAATGTTAATTATAAATTTTCTATCAGAAAAATTCACAAACTTTTTATTACTGTTTATAGAATATATTTCGAATATTACTAAAATTTTGCATGAAAGTTAGTTCAGATCTCTGGCAAGATCTTCCAAATAATCAAAAATTTTTATCAGATTAAAATCGATAGATCTCAGGTTACTTAGCTTCTATTTGATGATACTATCTATCAAGTGTTTGGTTACTTGTTACTTATATGAGGACCATCATAGCTCAATGAGGTAGAAAGGATACCCTTATATATATATTTTTTTTCGTTTAGTTGCAGGAACCGTGTTAAAAGCTAAAACGAAAGTGAATCGAGATCTGCAAGCAACTACACTCTTAACTTGGATGTTAAAATGTTTGATTACTTAGTTTTAATTTTGTCAAACTTGCTGCTTAAAAACTTAGATGTTTCAAAAACACGTTGATAGAACTTAAATATAATAATATAGTTTTATATTCATATTTTTTATTATGATTAAATCTTAGTTTTGATTTAATGCGCTATCAATATTTAATTACGTTAAAACTGAAAATAATATATTTTTGATTTTTTTTTTAAGTCTAAAACAAACTGTTTTCGATCTTCCAGAAAATTGATAGGCACATTAACGAAAGTAAGGAAAAAATAAACAGAAAGAAAGGGAAACAACGAATAACATTAATTATCTAAATAAAGTATTACGTCTGGAAATAGTGGGAAAGAGCATCAGAATTGGAAACTGTGGAAAAAAAAGAAGAAAAAGGAAAAAAAAAAATAAATTAAATTCAGACTCGTTAATTAGATTTTGAACTCGCTTAAGTGCTTTACTATGGGAATAACTTTAGGTATTAGCTATTTATGATACTTATAATATTGTAAACAGAACGGTTTTTTATCAAATTTTTTGCGTGTTTGTTTAGAAAATCCGACCGAAAATGACTAAAAGGTGACGTTTCCAAGTATCCAAATCAGATTTAGACAAGTTTTCTTTTAAACTTTTACAGAGAAAATTCCGAATTTGATCAATCTCATATATTTTTAGAAACCTTTTTTTTATAGAATTAAAAAGAACTTGTAAGCTTATTGCATTTATATATATATATATGCTTTAAAACAGAAAAGAGTTTACCTTATAGAATAAATAAGAAAAGTAAATATTACGCTTACCCAAAAAAAATAATAATAAGACTACAGTTTACATTTCCAATTGAAGAAAATTTGTTTTGGATTATTAAACGAGATTTAAATTTATATGTGAGCGAAAACTATATGAAATTTCATACTGCCTTAACTGGGGATTTTCAAAATTGGAATTTTAAGCTTCTTCTGTGAAGCGAAAGTTCTCTTTGATCCCTTCAATCTCCATCTTAAATAGGTTTAATGTACAAACATTTCGAAAAATGTCTTCAGAACGTAATAAGTAATGGTTAACCGCCCGTTAAATGATTATCATTCATAGAATATTCCTTTTAATAACAATATATAAAAATAAATTCGTGTTTTTATAGAAAAAATAATCAGTTTTTGAAAACAAACAAGATACTATTTGCATGAGATTTAATTAAAAAAACTATATTATAAACCTCTTGAATATTAGGAATTATATCGTTTCTTTATAAATATTATAATTTTTAATGGTTTTTTAAGGTGATAAATTTTTGTTTACAGTTTTTTTCTTAAATATAAAAACGAATTTAATTCGATTAATGCTGCTTAAGCTACGAAAATAATAATAATAATAAAATCTGAAAAATAATTTAATTCCGCAAAAAACAAACGAACACGTTACCATTCTCTTATTTTTTTTTTAAATTATTAAAACGATTTAATATAAAAATTCATTTAAATAAAAATTAAATTACATTTTATATACATTATTGATAAATCTAACATGAGAGACGTTTCAGTAAATTGATCCATTAAGTAGAAGATTGAATTATTATTATTATTATTTTATTTTTTGTTATAAATTATTGAGAGTTTAAAGAAAATTAAATTTGCAAGATAATACCGTACAAGATAAACAATTTAACAAATTGAAATGTAAATAAATCTCAAAACAAAAAAGAAAAAATAAAGATCGGAAGAGCGGTAATATATAACCCCTTTGAGTTGAAATGAGCAAGTCGTTTAGACTTGTCCTACTTCATGAACAGGGGCGGACTGTTAACTTTGGGGGCCTACCAAATTTAACCCAAGTTTGGGTTAGTTGTTGCAACGGTAGCTTATACATGGGTTGCGCATTTTTACTGATTTTCAAACTATAAAGTCGGAGGGGTTGGCTAATATTCAAGTATATATGGTAGATGGTTAGGAGCTGGAGCCAGCAGAAATTTTAATGGCTCCAGCTCCGCTGAATATGATCAGCTTAGCTCTGGCTCCAACTCCGGCTCCTCCAAAACTTCCTGGCTCTATGGCTCCGACTCCAGCTCCCCAGCCCTGCATATGATAAATGGAAATGTTATTTTCTCGGATTTGTTTTCTGCTCTTCACACCACTATATAAATAGACCAAATGTGAAAAATCTGTTAACATGAAATATTCTTATATTCTATCATTAATTTTGTTTAACTGATAGACAGTATAAATGTATATAAGATATGCAACTTGTAAAAAATTCTTAGTCTGTGGCCTGAAATATTCCTATTATTGGAATTTTACCACTGTTTTAAAACACTGTTAAAATGTGAAATGGAATTCTTAAACATCAGTTAAGACTAAAACTTTTTTCATAAGAAAATTTATTTTAAAATTTAAACATCATATAAACCTACAGCAATATATAACCCCGTTGAAATGAGCAAGTCGTTTAGACTTGTCCTACTTCATGAACAGGGACGGACTGTTAACTTTGGGGGCCTACCAAATTTAACCCAAGTTTGGGTTAGTTGTTGCAACTCATTCGCCATTTTGTTGAAAAACTGTTCTCCCATTCCTATGTTGCCACATTATTAGCGTAATTGACAATTGACAAAGTATATTTTGATTTTATCAACTACTGACAGAGCTGTATTTACTATTTACTGTCATTTAAAACATTGATAATTGATATTTTATTCAAATCCAATAGCATTTCAAACCAACGATTTAAACTTTATTTAGGTATGAAAATATTTTGTATAATTTATTTTTTCTTAAATTTTTAATTTAAATTATTTTTATTTTTTGACTGTGAAGGGGGCTCTTTGATTGAACATGGCCCTGGGCTGCAGCTCATAATGACCATGCCTAAATCTGTCACTGTTCATGAAGAAGGAGTAATTAATAGTAATTACAGGTGTTAATGTATCTTCAAATTTTGAAACCAAAAGTATAACAATTGACGACAAACAATTCTTTCTTGGAATGTTGTTTTTTCAACCAACACTTTAAAAGATGGAAAGAATGGCACATAATCAAAAATGACATACGTCTTAAAACTAAAACTGAACTTCTTCAGACCATTGAACAATTTGTAATTGTTTAAAAAGTGAAATTTGCAAAAATTTTGATATTGTGAAATCTACTCTATCCACAATGATGGTAAATTGAAGCATCAGTAAAGAAATAGAAAATTACTGTTGCAATATCTGTTTAATATTAGGCAATGTGCATCAGGAAAGAATGTAGTTTGCTTCTCTAATTTAGATATATCACATTGCAAACTGCAGCATTTTTAGGAAAAAAGCATATTGCTGTGCTAGCAACTTTAATTTTACAACTTTTGTGTATATTGTGTATATTGGATTGATGGATGTTATAAATGCCTTTGCTTAGAGCACAAGAAGCATGTAAGGTTAGCGAGTGATTGCATATAACCTCTGCACAAGAGAAGTTGCAGGTTTTGAATCAAAGCATGAGGTTGTTATGAAAAAATGAGATAAAAGTTTTCAGTTAAAGCATTAATTACAACCAAGAATGTATTCTATTGAAATAAACTCAAGTTTCAGGTTCCTGCTAGGATTAGCAATATGATGTTCCTGACTCAGAGAGACAAGCTACATTCATATTATCAATATACTAGTTAGCTCCTGGCCACTACATGCCAAATAAAACCAAAAAGAAATATTTTTTTCTTATCTTGTTAAATTTGAGATTTTTCATTTATTTAGCATATTCTTTGTGTGCAATCCATTTGCTTGTTTTCTTTCGCCATACCAAACTTTGAGATTTTCTTTTTACATAAAACTGGCAACTAACAAACCATCAATCTAGTTATATAAGAAATAATTATAATTATCTTAAAATAAAAATAATTTCTGAAATAAATTTAAATATTATTTAAATCAACATTTAAATGTAACGTTTATGTAGCCTCGGGCGCCATGGTCACACCAAATGCAAAATGAAGCCTTGGCTGGGAAACAGCCAACATTTTTCGATCGAAAAAGCCAGAAATTGAAGTCAAATAACAAAAAGAAGTGTACAAACATAAATAGGGTGAACTACGAAATTTAAAACAAAATTTATAAAAAGATTGGGATTTAGTTTTCTAAAAGACGCAATTAAAGATTTGAAGTGAGAGGAGTTGAGTTTAGGTTTTCTAAAAGACGCAATTAAAGATTCGAAGCGAGAGAAAATAGTAATGCTGTTAAAGATTCGAAGCAAGAGAAAATAGTAATGGCGGCACTTTGATTCTGGGAATTTGCACATGTGCAGAAACATGGACTTCACACACTTATTCCTTTATTATATATGATGACAGCTTGAATATGCTTCTTAGATGCTTACTCAAAGGATAAATATTTTAAGTTAGAACAGGTTGTAGAATGTAAACTATTGGAAAAAAGTACACAGAAAACTCTCCAATCGAAACAACTATTTTAACAACTGCTACTAATAATATTTGAAAATAACAGCACTAAACAGCAGTTGAAATAAAATTTTAATGAAATGTTTTCAGTTGCTATACATCCATCTTCAGCATTAAGAACAAGAATTTTTGTTCTTAATGCTGAAGATGGATGTATAACAACTGAAAACGTTTCATTAAAATTTTTAGTTATTATTTTTTAACTGCTGTTTTAGTGCTCTTATTTTCAAATCTTACCAATCTATTCAATTAAAATTAGACTATATAAATAAAGGATGTTTTAGTAAAATATCATTTTCCATTAATAATTGGTTATTGAATAGTTATACAATTCCTCAAATAACCAATTAACCAGTTTCAGTTATAACTGATATGACAATTCTAGCACCAACCTCAAATGCATGACAGTAAGTACTCAAAGAGAGCACATATCCATGCACTTCATAACTGCTGTATCTGAAGGCCCAGTAGAACTCTTGAAAATCTCCATTATTGTTGACAAACTCAACCAGGTTTTGTTCCTTTGCAGAAACAATCATTAGGAAGTTGATTGTGTAAAATTCATATTAGGACCCAAAAATGTCTTAAAGGACCCCCAGATACAATTCAATTGAGTATAATGCTGACTAAAAGCACAGAGTCCTATTTATAGGTCTACTTTCTATGGAAGAAGAATAGTTTCTACAAATCTAGCTTTCTTACTGATATTGGAAATGCCAGCAGAGGTCCAAAGAAAACTAATTGGAAAATTTGTGTCAGTTGTTGAAATGCACTTTACCCCTTTAGCCATAAAAGATGAATCACTAGAATTATCACCCAAAGATTTTTTAAGAACAATGCAGATCTAAAAAATTGGAAAAGATCTATCATCACCTGAGTATCCTCCATTACAGGAATGCTAAATATGATGAGGTTTTTGCCTGGTTCCTCAAAGAGATTGTTCTGATACTTCATCTTTCACTATCTCAATACTACTAAAACTATTAGCATTATATCTTACACCTCAATATGTGTAGAACCATAGTTCCTTAAGCTAAGGAGAGGAATTCAATCATGAATTCCCAACCTATTATTCTCCTCTATCTATGATAAAGATGCAGAATTGAAATTATGTAGGGGTACTGATGCAAAAAGAATTTACTATTTAGTCAATATTCCATATTATCTATGGAAATACTAACTATACAAAAAAATAGAAAATTAGATTATAGTTTTAGAAAATTAAAAGAGGTCATTTTTCCCTTTTGGGTTCATAGCCAGAGGGATTGTATATTCAAGTGATCTTTTTAAGATTGTAATTCCATTTTGATGTAATGGCCAGAAGTTAGGAACTAAACAAAGTGGTGTCCAAGTTGTTTGGATCCTTAAGGGAAGCCCCCTCATCAAATAATATCATTACTGCATGATGATCAGAATGGCAAATTCTATATCTTAATTTACAAAGCACAAAAAGGATATTATGTATTTCAGTGTGTAAGGAATGATATTGTGATAATATGAGATAGGATAAGAGATGGTAAGCAAGCAAGAAATGATTTGGATGAGAATGAACCTGGGTCTGAAAATTGTTTCTGTTGCTGTTCGTTACTATAGCTCAGGACTGCCCAATCTTTTCATGACCATGAGCTAATTTTTTCACCAGAGTGATGTAGTGATCTATCGATAACCAGGGAATAAAAGTATAAAAATAACAATGTCATCTATATAATTCAAAATTTATTAAGTAAAATAAACAATTCTCAAACATTGAAAATATGAAAATAACTATGAATACATGGGTACATAAAAATTTTAATGCACTATTTGGCATTATGTAAATTTTGCAATTGATTCAAAATTTGGATTATACAACATGGCAATTTAACATATTTTGTTGTGAATGTAAGTTCGATTTTAAATCTATAATTTTTGCTCTGCATATTTTGGAGTCTTTCGGAAATTCATTTTCATAATTGCAGAGCATTGTTCGAAAATGTCTTTCGGTATTTCCCTTTCTTGGAATAGCAACAATTGAATTACATATTAGACAAGAGCATTTGCCATTAACAATGGAAAAAAGAAATCATGTTCCCATTTATCATGGATAGATAAGTTTTAATTTTCTTTTCTACACTCATAATTATGGTTAAAAAAGAAAAAAAAATTTTAATAAAGAAATTTATTTTTTAATAAATTTGACCCTTTTTTAGTGCCGAACAACAATATATTGTTGTCCGAACAACAATATATTGTCTGAGTAGTGTAATAAAGAAAGAAAAGACATTTGAACTTATTGCATTTGTCTGACAAACTTTTGCTTATTCATCGAAATAATCTTCATATATTGTTTTTGATACATTATTATATTCTACTGATTGATCTGATCTGTTATTACTTAATAAATGATAAAAGACACAAAAAACGAAAACATGTAGGGATAACTTCGCTTTTCTTGTTTCAACAAGAACACACACCATTGTATTGTAAAGTGAAAGTTTAACAAGCGAGTTGATCGTATGGTTGGAGGTTTGCGAGCGACTAAAAAGCTTGTTGCGATCAACTGGTTGGGCAGCCCTGCTATAGCTGGTTTGAATGAGAGTGAGAAGAACAAGGTCTGGTATGAAATGAATGATTACTTTATAAATATCATGGCAATAAACAATGATTGTAGCAGGTAATGTAAATAGCAGGATTGATATTAGAACTCACAATACTATTTAAAATCTGAATATTGGTATTCTAAAAATATACATTTTTCTTAATAAATTTTGATGACAGAATCAATGTTTTAAAATCAAAATTTAAATAATAATATACAGTAGAACGTTGATTATCCAAACTAATTGGTACCAAGGATATTCGGATAAACGATTTTTTTCGAATAATTGATCTGATAGAAAAATAAGAAAAAACACAATGTAAAAAATACACAAATTTCAAATACATATGTTTTTATTGTACTCGTTCAGCCTAAATCAGTATGCACTAGTGCATGACATTTTCAAACTAGTTTGGCTATCCTTGTTCTGCTCACACTTATGAGATTAAACAAGTTCGATAATTTGAATTGGTTTATATTGCGTAGTGTAAACATGGTATAAGGGCTATGTAATTTTCAATTGTGATACACAACAGCTCTACCAATACTTGATACAAACTAAATTATAAAAACAATACAGTTAACGTGCATAACAGAAGCTTAGTTTCTCCCACCCTACACATTGTAGGGTGGGAGAATCTAAGCTTTTGTTATGGTAGAGAGCTGTTGCGTATCACAATTAAAAATTACGTTCGGATAAGCGACAATCTGGTTACCCGACGTTCGGATAATCGACGTTCTACTTTATTATATTCTGACAAAAATTAAAAATACACTTACAGTATTCTAAAATCTAATATATACACATACTGATACTATAGATTTCAGTTATGTTTAAACAGATCAAGTTTCATAACACATTAAATTTTCTAATACATTTATATTGTGTATAACAATATTTCAATTGCAAATTTATTAATAATAACTAGTAAACCTGTTGCAGCTACACTAGCAATAAAAGAATATGTTGGCTATCAATGAATGATTTTACAATTTAATGATTTCAAAATTTAATCTAATTATTGGGCAAAATTTCATTATTATTAATGAAGTTTGTCTTATTAATTAAGTACATACATCTTTATAAAAATTAATAACAGAATTTTTGGGATAACTGGAAAGAACAAATTACAAATTATCTGAAGCACTCGCTGGTGATGCTGCAATATGTAATTGATTATGAGAAAACACATTTTTCTAGATAAACTCCAATTGAATTCAAAGATTTGTCTTAAATCTTAATTATTGTAATTTCATATGCTGATTTCACTGAGGAGTTCTTCGTCCTTCAAATGCAGAATCATGATCACTTGACCTCAGAGCCATAATGGGAGTTAAAGTATGTTTGACAACTTGACACATTGATTGGTCTCCTCCATTGAGGGTCTTCACCCAATCATTTTCTCAATGATGAATTTAGTGCTATTGGATAATCAATCTGCTGATACCTTATTTTTTAGAGACATTAGAAATATTCTGAATTTTTTATCCAATTAATTAGGAGTAAGTTCAGAAGTTTATATTGAATTTAATTAAATATTCCACTTAGGCTAAAGCTTTTCGCCAGGACCGTTAATAAACCCCGGGGAAATATTTACATGGGTTCCAAGTAATTTTCAAGTTATAAGGTTGGACAATTTATTACCCCATTTTGGAATTTTCATCCTTTCTAATTAATTAGAAGGGTTAATTAGCGTGCAAAAATGCTAATTAAGGTTAAGCATACCTCAAAACAGATATACTTTCAAACGAGCAGCAAAAAGCAAGGCTGATCAGAGGAGGGGGATGATGTCCATGCCTCAGTCATACCAATCCTGGGCCCAGGGAATTTTATCCTATCATCCCCCTCCTCTGATCAGCCTTGCTTTTTGTTGCTCATTTGAAAGTATATCTGTTTTGAGGTATGCTTAATCTTCCTTGATGTCATTAGAAATTCTCTTCACTGGCAAATGACCATACAGTTTAGAAACAGAAAATTCAGTTTTTTCTTGCGTGAAAGTATCGTGACAACATGATGGACCTAAAGCCCTTCATATATGTTAGGATTAGTATAATTGCAATGATTGTAAAAGTACACAAAAGTAGTACCAAATGAAAGAAATAATGTATAAGTCAAACTTCATAAAAGAATCAGAAGTGAAATCGGTACTGTTTTCGAAATATAAATATCTTTTTATACGAATCTTTATCACAACGGGACTGATGACTGCTTTTTTAATTACGTGTCAGTGGGGTGAATTGTTAACTCTAGTAAATAATGATTATTATAGCAATCTATTTAGAATATATCATCGATTTGATTCCTGTTTCTTTTTGCGATCATTGATTTATAGATTCATCTCTTGCGTTTGGTACTACTTTTACCGGACTTTACAAAATTATAATTGTACCATCTCGCGGCTTGAATTTATCTTGCTCGCAAGTTATTTTGTGTATTTTTCATGTCTATTATTCTTCTTTTGTTGTTTTATTACTATATTTTATACTAATCCATGATCAATCTCCATGTGCTTATTTGTTATTCAGAGACATGATTGTTGGTGTATTGTGTCCATTGCAAATGTTTTCACCAATACAACTGCCTAATTTTGACATGTGACTACAAATTGACAAACATCTTGACCAACTGAGAAATCTCATAGAAAAATTTCAGGATGAATGTATTTTGGTATTTTGATTGCAGGCATGAGCTGTCAACTGAGGTGAATGGATGAGGTAATGTTTGTAATTGGACTGATTGACGGTCAACTACTCACTTATCTCCACTAAATTTCCCTAAAATCATTTCATAAAATTATTCAATAGTAAATAGCAGATTAGAAAGGAAATATTCAGTTTTATTTTCACGTGTGAGAAATATCGTCACATCACAAATATCTAATTATTTTATTAACATCAGAGTAATGTTTTCAGCTATTAATTAGCCATTCTCAACTCTTACACAAACCAATTAGAACGGAAGGCATTCTAAGAATAAATAAATTTTTGTCATTATAATTCAACTGTGGAACAGAGTTCATATTTAAAATAATGTTCTCTATTTTTATGGTATTTGGAGCATAGAGTTCATAACACCTGGGATAAAAACTGTAAACTAACATTATTTAAACTGAAATCACAGTTAGTTAATGTTAGTTTACAGTTTTTATCTCAGGTGTTATGAACTCCTCGAATACCATAAAAATAGAGAACGTTATTTTAAATATGAACTCTGTTCCACAGTTGAATTATAACGACAAGAATTTATTTATTCTTAGAATGCCTTCTGTTCTAATTGGTTTGTGTGCGTGAGTTGAGGATGGCTAATTGAGCCGTTCATAAGCCAAATCGATTAACTCCACTTTTTGAAATTTTTAAAATATTAATGTCACAGTACTTGGTTGACTCTTAACTATTTATAATAAAAATAATTTTCCTAATAGTTAGGCTTCACACCACTATATGACAAAATTTTTTTTTGGCCTTTGAATAATAATTGATTTCTTTCAGAAGCCAATTCGATTAACTCCATACTGTATTGTTAATCATGGCAATAATGCAGTTCAAATGTTTATAAGTGCCGTTATATGTCTACATTTTTTGATTTTACTGCTCAAAATTAGAATTATAGTTTTACATCTTTTAAAATCACTAAATTGAAAAGATTTTCTTGTTCAAATCGAACTAAAGTTAAACATATTGCTAATGCAAGTATGCGTGCGCTAACTGAACGAGTCCAGTGACAAAATAGGGATGACAGCTTTGCACAAGGATGTTTTCAAATGCAAGATAACTGAAGTTGAATGGAAGTTTATTGTAATGTCGAATGCTAAATGATTAGTTTCAACGTTGGAAATTGTATATTTAACAGAACTTAATATAATATTAATTCAATAATCCACCCGTCATTATACTGACTGCGACTCTCCCTTTCGCGTTTGGACTCATCCATCTTAGCTAGCCATGGCTTTCGTGGACAGACAATATATGGAAACATTTTTACATGGTTACTCTCTTCAATATAAATATTATATTTACATAAATAAAAAGCATAATGGATTAATTAGAGTGTATCAGATAACTAATACACATTAATTGTTATAATCTTTTATGCATTTGTTCTCTCTCATCTTCTTTTAAGAAAAGTATAAATGTTGTTTTAAATTAATAATAATGATGATAATGTACAAAATCGTGACAAAGAAAATGATCATATGATGAATCATTGATCTTCGCTAATTTATTTCCCTTTAATATATTCTAATCCCCTGCAAAAATATAGGACTTATAATAATTGTAAGTCCCATATTTGTAAAAAATTAAAGTCCTAAATATGAGCTTATAGGACTTGAATAATTGTAATGTCTCAATATAATTTTTAGAAATAAATATTTATTTTAATTAATCATAAATTTAAAATTTATTGCTAAGTAAAAATAAATATTTCAGATGGAAAGATATTCAACAAGAACTCGAAGAATTTCAAGAGAGTAGTAGAGAATTAGAAGCCGAATTAGAAGCTCAATTGACACAAGTAGAGAATCAAAATAAAGAACTTAATTCTATAAATAGTCATTTACAAATGGAATGTGAAAAATTGCAGGTATGCAAAATAAAATTTTATTAAAAGAAGTTTCTATATTCTAATATTTATTTATAATTTATAAATTTTTATTTGGTTCATTGTAAATATTTGTCATAATTAAGATCATATTTGTTTCTTTAGCATTAATTTTAATAAAGTAAAAATATTTATAAATGTAGTAAAACCCTTTCATTTTGGAATAAGGGAAACCAAGAATTTCCTAGTCAAATCTTTTACTAGGAAATTCATGTTTCTCTCAGGATGAACTAAAAAATTTAATTATTTACTCAATAAAATTCCATAATTATTTAAATTATAAGAAATTATAAATATTACTAACTTTTTCTAATAAGTTTCAATCAATTTTCACCAAAGTTATATTTTAAATTTTATAAATAAATTTTTGATATGATTTTGAGTTTGATAGTTTTACATAAACTTGGTTCAGTTTAATGTGACTTTTGCTATTGCATTTAGTTTTTTGCCAAAATTAATTAGCATTTGTTCATTTTTATGCTGGAGTATCAAGTTTCTGAAGCTTCAAATAGCAGATTAACAGAATATTGCTATAGATATATTTTATTTGAAAGTCTAATTTTCTTAGTATTTTTTACAAAAGATTCCATTCATATACTGTCATTTGTTATTGATCAAATTGTTTTGCAACTTCATCTATTTTTTATCTGGTAAAATATATTAAAATCAGATAGATCCATTTAGTTGTATCTCAAGTCAAATCTTTTAATATTGATTTATTAAATAAACCAGTACATTTTCTGGATTTTGAAGGCCCAAAGTCACTTGGTACACTAATAAATACTGTAAATTAATGAATGGATTAGTTAGCCACAGATAAATATCCACCAAAAATGTTATTTTGGTGGATTTCATCTGAACAAGCAAGCTATAACAAATACAACCATTCACTCACAAAGTGCAAAAATTATAGTGATATCTGGCTAACAATCAATTAAAAATATGTATCTATTTATTTATTAACTTTTTATTAAATTGTAAATGCATATTTTGTTTATTTTGTGTATATTTATAAATAAATGCAAAATTTATACATATTTAGTATGCTTATATTTCCATCAATACTAAGAATTTTGGACAGTCTTGCTTTATAACAACAGCTTTAAGAAAATGAGAAAAATCAGAAATCTTTCAAATCTAATAGAATTACATTAAAAACAAGTTAAATGTTTTATTATAGGAAATTGAAAAAAATTTATTTTTTTATAATACAAAACAATTTTTGATTTTTAGAGCAGTCAGCATTCTTGACCCACTGTTGCATAATTAATAAGTCTATTTTGTTGAATATTATCAACTTTTGTTATTCTTTTGCCACTGTTTAAAATTATTATCTCATTATCTATCATGATATGATTCAATGATTACATCCAATAAATATTATAGAATAAATGTTAGGAAATTCTGTGCACATAGTTCATCTAACTTAATAGTTGTGGATTTATTCTTTTTTGGCAAGATAAAATATTCTTTTTCTTTTTAATGTTAGCATAATCATTTGATAATGCTGAATGTAGATTCTCTGTTAGAGAAATTCAATATATGTTTTTCTATTTATTCCAAGTTTGTAAAACAAGGTTTTTAGTCTTTTTCATACCTGTCCTACTTACTGAAAAGTGATGTTTATAGAATAAGCAAAACTAATATTGTTAAGGAAAAATATATAAATAAAACAATTTGGTTTCAAGCACATTATTAATTACACTTACTACTGGGAGGTCTCTGACTTATAGAAATTCATATTTATAAAAAAAAGATTTAAGCTTGCAATGGCTGCCATCAAAAATTTTTCTACAATGGCAACCATGCAAGCCTATACTGCTTTTTCAATTTTGTTTCAATTCAAGAATGTTTCCACAATTGTCTATAAAAAAAATCACATCTCATAAATAAATTCATAAATAATACAAAATATATGAGTCTTGTCCTGGCTGAAAAAATTTCTCTTAGAGGACCTGGTTTGAATGAATATCTGATGGCCAAGTTTTTGAACCTGTGAACTGTCTAAAAGCTAGAATACAATATATATATATACATAATATGGCTAGTTTATGCTATGATCGATGATTTATGTCCACTGGTTTATTAATAAATTACTATTTATATTAGAAAGCAATAAAAATTGAAAAATCAATTAACTTACAAAAATGTATTCCCTTTATAATAATAAATACTTATATAATTAAAAATTAATTTTTCTGAAAAGTCTCTTGATCAGTCCATTTGGTTATTATATATTTCAATAATTGTTTGTTGTAGTTTCAAGCATTTTAACTTCATTATTATTTTTTGATGACAACCAACAATCCAAATATCATAAAACTGTAATTTAATTATATTTTTGACCTTCGCAATAATAATAAAAGTTTAGGATTGACTTCCTGATTATATCCAGTTAGAAAAATAAACATTTAGTTGTAAATATACTGTTTCACAATAAATGATTGATAAGCAAGATATCAGTTGCTTATCATAATTATATTGAAAACCAAAATGAATTAGTCATCATTTTGGTTTTCAATATTAAACTTTACCATAATTCAAATTTTTTTCAATCTGGATATTATCTTATCCGAATAGTATGAATATATATAATATGTACTTAATTTATAGAAAGTATTCACTTAAATTCAATGATTAATATTAGAGTCAATAATTAAAATAAAATACTGTTTAATATATTTCAAAAAATTACATGAATTTTGATTTTGAAATAAAATTTAACCTAACTGAAAATATTTTCATATTAACTTTATTATTACACGGTATTTTGTTAAATAATTTGAGAAATTGCAAAATTTTATTTATTTATTTTTAAAGTACTATGTTATGTAATTTGGCTAAATATGAAAATTGTCTAAAAATATAATTTTAAGATAATTTCAAATTAATTTTATCTTTATCTTTTTCCGATAAAAATTTTATTTGAAAAAGATAAAGATATAAAATTAAGACCAGATGATATAAAATTAATTTGATAAAAGTCCAAGATTTAAAATTTTTACTTGTAATTATGAAATTAATTTTTTTCATTACAGGAATGTGAGCAGGAGGAGATGATAATTACAAAATTATATTGAAAACCAAAATGATGACTAATTCATTTTGGTTTTCAATATAATTATGATAATAATTACAAGTAAAAATTTTAAATCTTGGACTTTTATCAAATTAATTTTATATCTTTATCTTTTTCGTATAAAATTTTTATCGAAAAAAGATAAAGATAAAATTAATTTGAAATTTATCTTAAAATTATATTTTTAGACAATTTTCATATTTAGCCAAATTATATAATATAGTACTTTAAAAAAATAATAAAATTTTGCAATTTCTCAAATTATTTAACAAATTATTTTTTTTATTATTGAAGTAGTATATACTGAAGTAAATTTTACAATAAAAATTAATTTTATTGAATTATTTTCTATAAAGAATATAAATACAAATTAAAATAAATTTAGAATTAAAATTAGTTTATCTTGAAAAATAATTTTGGTATATGCCATATTTACTCTTATAATTTACACACCTGAATTTTTTACCATGAAATTTAAAAAGTATGTTTATTCTTGAATATTTCACACATTTAATACCATATTTTGTAAAATTTGTTCCATGAATTAGCAAGTACTATTATGTTGATATTTAAAGAGACTTACTATGTTGAATTGATATAATATGTGTAATCTTAGGATTTTCTTAAATAAAAGTAACAACTGTTAACCAATTACTATTTTTATTTAAGAAATTCCTAATGGAATATGGAAGAAAATGTGGACGAAGAAAGTGAATCTGAAGTGGATTATAGTTCTGAAAATAGAGAACAACAATATATAACGGATCACTGCAAGTTAGTATCTCATCAAAAAGATGTAATATATAAAAAAATAAGCCAAGTACAATACTAAGAAATTAGGATATTTGTTACAAATTAGATATGTCAACTTTGGTTGATGTTATTGTTTTATTTTCTTAAATTATTAGAGCCACATCTAAATTGTAACAAACTTAGGTGCAGCTACTTTATTGTCAATTTAAAAAAATAAAAGAATAATGTTGACCAAAGTAACCACATCTAATTTAAAAAATATCCTAATTTCTTAGTACTGTGCTTGGCTTATTTTTTACATATTAGATGTCTTTGATGGGATATTACTTATTTTTTAGATAAAAATCATTTTTCTGAGACGAATTCTAATATGTTAATACACCATTAAATATTCTTTTTATTTTTAATTCAATTGAATTGAAAATTTTAGGAAAAATTTAGCAAAATAATAAACATGCATCAAATTTGGTTGAAATTGATTGAACAATATGACTGGTAGAAGAGTTTATGATGAAAAGACCTCCTACCTTCTTCATTTTGGCCCTATTGGGCTGTATTTTTCAGAAATCTGTAATTAACATAAGTAACATTTATATTCCAGATTTATTCAAAATTGGTTCAATGATGTGACCTCTAGAGATATTTCTAGAGAAAAGAATCATCCTTTTCTACACTTTTTTAATTTTAGCTAAATTGGGCTAAAATTTTCAGAAATTTAAATTGAGCTAGGCTACACCTATGTTCCAATTTGGTGAAAATCAGTTAAGCAATGCTATATACAGAAGTATTCATGGAAAAAGGAACCCTCATTTTCCCCCTTATTTTGACCCAATTGTATTGAAATTTTCAGAAGACCTGAAGTAATCTAAAATTATCTTTCTCCCAAATTTCATTGATATCAATTGAACAATGCAACCTGTAGAAGTTTCTGAGGAAGAGGAGAAGAAAAATGACATATTTTTTTTGCTGATTTTTGCAATTTTTAAACTGCTCTAGTTTTTTTATTAATTGGATTTGAAGCTTCAAGTTTAGCACTGGGTGTCCTATATAATATTTTTCTCGAGTAAAATTGTCAGATTAATAATAATTAACTTAAGACTAAAGCTATAGTGAGTATTGAATTTTGGCCATAATGGCTCCAGTAATAAGAGTCGGTCAAGAATACTATACTTTGTTTAGAGTCACTGCTGTGCCTCTTGATTTTAGCTAAATAAAACAAGCTTATAAGAAAAAGAATTGATTATCGCAATTAAAATTTTTGTAAAATATATAATCCTTTTCTTGCTTAAATCGTACACACTTTATTTAGATTACAAAATTATGGTAAAAATATGTGTGAATTATGTGAGTAAATACGGTATTACTTTGCAGCTCTCTTTAATAACTATACTAAATTTCAATTTTATTTGATTTTAATTTTATATCTTAATTTTCAATATAAAGTATTTGAATTTTTAAATGCAATTGAATGTTTATTGATTAATCTGATTACCAAAGGTTAAATTATTATTTTTGTTAAGGAAAGAATTAAAATTTCTGTGTAATAAATTATTAAAAGAAAAGTCAATGTACTCGCTATCTGACTTTTAATCAAATTAGGTCAAGATAAATATCATGCTTTTTGAAACTCAAATAAAATTTAATAGATAAAAATAACTTTTTTTTAACAGTACCTGATGAACTTGTTTATTAATTAGAATTTAAGATGATTTTTTCACAACATCTCAAAATCAACATTAATATTCATGTAACGTTTGATTTTATAAATATTAATTTATGCTGTTTATATTCTTAATACCTTTATATTTTCAATTAAATAAAGGGCAACCTAGAGTGTATAATCCATTTTTCCTAGAAAAATGAATTGTGTGCTGTTTCTTCAATTAACAAATTCATCATATTTTTTTAATTTAAAAATTTATTTCTTCTTCTTTTTAATCTATCAAAAATTTTTATCTTAATACAAAATATCAGTCAACATTAAAATAATTTATTTTAATAATTTACTAATTAAATAATTTTAAAATTAAATTAATTTATAAAAATATTATTTTTTATATTAATAAAATTTTTTATAATATTCTCATCTATTGATTTACTTAAAAAAATTAATAGTAATAATTTTGGCCAATAAAGGAAAATAGCAAACAGGACTATAACTCCAAGAGGTCGGTCATTGATTTGACAAGTGAAGAATGAGGCTTGAATTTATTAATATATTAACATAATCATTTCTCATTAGCATAAAATATAAAATTTTATTAACATAAACTATATTATAACATTTTATTAACATAAAATATTAATTATTACTAAATATATTTGATATAATAGTCAGTTAATTGAAATACTTATAGCAAATTAATAAACTAAAATAGCATTTAATCCATAATGTTTTCATCTACTTAAATTTCATTGCCTTCAGTGCAAAACATAATTACAAAAAATGTAGTTACAATTGAAATTATAGTTTAAATTAAATTAGATTAATGGAATATGTTGTTCTAAGATGCAATGATATGTTCCATCTGACAAAGTAGCATCTGGCAAGCAAAATAGAATAGAAAGATTGGTGGTAGGACCATTGTTTTTAATTAAATTAACTACAAAACACAAAATTTCGTAACAAAAGTTTAAACCTTTCTAATTAGGTTTAATACTTCACTTTGCTAAAATCTATCATATTTAAATTTTTATTACAATTTAATATAGCAGTTTTTGTTTTTCAGTTTTTTAATCCATTTAAAATCACATTGATGATAATGCTTGTAAATGTAATCATTTATGATATGATGTTTGGATAACTTTTGTTTCAGGGATTTTAGTTTTAGCATAAATAACAAATGAATGATTGAAAATTATGAAATTTCTTATCTATTGTTTTAATAATATAACTTTTTAGTGTAGAGGTGGGCAACCTCCGGCCTGTGGGCCACATTATTTTATTATATCTAATACCAACGCTATGTATACTTAATACCTGTATCTTCTCTTTTTTAAATAAATACTTTTATTATCAATTGTTTTTGTCATTTTCTTCGTGGTCCACTATAAATTTTTCTATACGGCCCCCTACAAAAAAAAGGTTGCCCACTTTTTTTTAATAAATACTATTATTATCAATTGTTTTTGTTTTGGGCCCGTAGTCTCACCATACTATACGGCCCCCTACAAAGAAAACGGTTGCCCACCCGTTTTAGTGCATTGTTTTCTAAAAAATACAACTCTTTAAGAATTGTCTAAAGAAAATAAATTAATTTTATTTCAGGATAAATTAAAACAAGCTAGACAAGAAGGACAGCGGCAAACAAAGTATCTTCAAGAAGAACTATCACGTGTAACTCAAATTAAAGACGAACTTCATAAATATATTCGTCAATTAGAACAGTCCAATGATGATATGGAAAGGGCAAAACGGTAAATATTATTTTAAAATAAATAATTAATTCTATTTATTTAAAAAACTTAAATAATGAATTTTAAAAAAACATTTTGTCCAGCAATATATAACAATATAAATTTAGGAAAATTATTTAGTTTTTTCTATCTATAACTTGTATATATAAAAAGTTTGGAAGTATGTTGTCATTGTAACACAAACCAAATCTCAAGGATATTAACCTTTAACGCTCTAAAAGTAAAAAAATTATCGTTGTTTAACGATCCAAATTATATGAAATATGATATTTAATATTCGATATTTTGCCATAACTTTTAGAGCGCTAAAGGTTAACCAAATTGATGCAATTCTGATGAATTAACTCTCGATAGTAATAGAATTTTAATAATTGGAAATAATTTGGACTAATCTTAAAATTGATGCAATTTTTATGAATTAACTCTCGATAGTAATAGAATTTTAATAATTGGAAATAATTTGGACTAATCTTAGGATCATCTTTGAATTAATAATTAAACTTGAAATAGCCATTATTGATATTTTATTGATTGAATTATAATTACAATTTCAGGCCAAATCAAGTTTTTTTTTTCTTCAGAGAAATTAATTAAAATATAATTCACTTATTAAAACTTAATTAAATTATTAATATTTATTAATTCAGATATGAACATTAATACAGATTAGTTCTAATTATTAAAACTGTTACTATTTGTTTAGTATATTGTCTTTGGCATTAAAACCACTATATATAACTTGAAAAACCAAATAATTTAGCAATTTTTACTTATAGCGCATGACTTGATATCAATTAAAAAAATAAAGTATGGTAGGATCTGTAAAATCTGACACATTTATCCCAAAAATTGTTGTATTAAAATCTGAAAAGTTAAACAAATCATTTTGATTTGTTTAACTTTTCAGATATATATAATTTTATATTAATACCCTTTATATTTTCAATTAAATTTATCTATATAATTTTTCTTTCTTTTGACACAATGATATTATATGACATTTTTATATATGTGTAACAACATATATTTTAACTATACAGTTTCTCTTTCTCTTATGATAAGGTTCTGTTTTGATAACTTAATCATAAGTTGAAAATGGTCAAAAATAATAGTAATTTTAGTAGTAATAGTTGACAGTGGAAAACTGGATACTCTAATGTGGTAAAATCACCCAGATTTGATTCCAAATCCTTGAAGGTGTATTAAAATCACGTAGAATTGAATCAGGTTTTTTTAGGTGGGTCCTCTTGTTAAAATTATCTCATCCCCAAACCAAAATAAGATTAATAAATTATAATAGAAAAGAATGCAAAATTGATACAATTTGATAAAAAATACTCCAAATTCTACTAATACAGGATATTCAAATTATCTAAATTTAAAACATTATTTAAAAATATTTTGGTAATTGAAAAATTTAGAAACCATCATCAGAAGCACATATTTCCAACCAATAAATGAAAAAAACTAAAAAATAAAAAATTCTGTAATTGCTAAGTATCAGGATAGAATTTTTTTTTTTCATTTTTTTTGTTCCACTTCCTTGACATCTCTACATGTCAACAGATCTCAATGAGTTAATGCAATTATCATAATAATTGTTACATATTTTTATTATTTTTTCTGGAGTTTATTACATGTCATTCTAAGTCCTAAATTTTTATATATACACCCATGTATTCTTCTGTGTTAAGTTGTTCCATAGAAAGATGTAGACCCCTCCTCCTTTTGGTAACTCTATAATAGACATGTCAAAATCATAGCCCATGAGTTGCATGTGCCTCTCAGTATTCTTTAGTGTGGTGTTTACTCTATAAACATTTTTAACAATCATATATTTTAGTGTGCATTAACTATTTTGCATAATTCATAAACATAATAATATATTAAAGCCTGGTTAATTCAAATAATAAATTAAATAAAGTTAATTTTATCTGTTTTCTTTAGTTTAATTACAGATTGTGCTTAAAATTTTTTCAAATTTTATTTTCTTATTAAACAGTTATTTTTGTAAAGTGTAAACAATTGGGAATGCAACTGATTTGAATGTTTAGTGGTAGCTCTCTTGATATGCATTGTCCGTTAAATGGCCCTCATCAAGATCTGACTTTGACATCCCTGCTCTATACTGTCTTTATCATTTCCAATTGCATTAAAGGTTGAATTATGCTTGGACTAGATGTTGATAAGCCCTCTTGCTTTTTGTATTGTTTTCTTCTTTTTAAATATATGTTTATTGTATTTTATTCTTTTAATATTTAATTCTTTTTGCATTTTCCCCTTTCCCATCTTCATTGTGTACTCACTATTATTTTTCATTGCTTTTGTTTTATTATCTTATACTACTTTTGTAACCATAATTCTGTTTTTCTTTGATGATCAGTACTAATTTTTTGCTTTTAATTTTACTATCACTACAGTACACTATTATCCTAGCAAAAACACTTCAAGTAATGAGGCATTTCCAAACTCACTGCAGACTACTTACAACATTATTGGGTTGGAAGAACCCAACATGAGTGGTTCTTTCAACATGGTTGTTTATGAACATAATTGTCAGCCTATTCATAATTGTTTCAACAGAAGTTCAGGGATACATTTTTTCCACTTCGATTAGTGATTATTTTGCTTGTAGTTTTACAAAAATTCAATTATAAGCACTTTTCAGGTAATGTTCCACAAATGTAAAGTAGGGTAAGAGTGTATTAATAAAATTATGTTGATTATAAGTAATATTTACAAATTGAAAGATATATAATAGCATAAATATGGGAGTTAAAGTTTTTAGAAAAATACATCTATTATATAGGTTCTATTAATAAATATATCTATTATACAGGGTGTTCCTAAAGTCCACCAACAAACTTTCAGGGCAGGTTCTACTTATGAAAATAAATAAATAAAATGTTTAATGAACATATGGTCTAAATGGAACCATTTTCGAGTTATAACTCTTTAAATCTAGCCAATCACCATCGTGTACACAAAACATCACGACATGTTGCATTTCCAAAACGCGTCACTCGCCTTCTTACTGCCCAGTAGTAAGTAGGAGAGTGATGCAATGCGACCTGTCTTGGCAATGCTATGCGTCGTGATACTTTGTGTACTCGATGGTGATTGGCTAGCTTTAAAGGGTTATAACTCGAAAATGGTGCAATTTAGACCATATGTTCATTAAACATTTATTTATTTATTTTCATAAGTAGAACCGGCCCTGAAAGTTTGTCGGTGGACTTTAGGAACATCCTATATACATCTAGTATTATAGTAAGTATATTGGTTTAATGTGCATAAAGACATTTATTATATAAAGATAACTGAGAATGTACTGTATATTCCATTTATCAATATGTATACGTTATAACATGGTATATATATTTTCAGTGCTACAGTGTCGTCCTTAGAAGACTTTGAAGCAAGATTAAATAATGTAATAATACTACTTTTTTTATTTACAAAATATATAATAAAATGATTTATAAATTAAATTTATTATATGCAAAATTCAAATTGATACTGTAATTATTTCTGATTAGATGATTGTATTTTCTTATTTAGATATGGATCTTATTTATATATTATTCTAATAAAGATTCATACCATAAGAGATTAAGATCAATTTGGATTTAAGGCATAAAATTTATTATGCTTATAATTTAAATATTAAAAATACGTAATAAATTTATATTAATTTTGTTTATATTTTCAGTTCAAATTTATGTATAAAATTAAGCAAAAGCTACTTAATTGTCTAATAATATACAGGATGAATCGTGACAAAACTGTCACAACTTTGAGAACCATTAGCAGAAATCTGTTTGAGAATGCCATATAAACATAGGTCCAATTCTCAATAGTTTCGGAGTTATATTTAGCTTAGTTATAAAAGAAGACTGTGGCAATATACCCTATATTTATTAGTGTTTATTCTTAAAATTAATATTACAACATTTATAATAAGTGTTCAAAAACCACTTTCCTTCAATACACAATGCACTTCATCTGCAAATCAAGCAAATAGCTCATTGTAATTCATTGTGTTAGTTGATGAGTGTTGCAGCATCTAAAATGCAGTTGAAAAATGTCTGTCATACTTTCATCTTTCTCTCATAAACTAGCACTTTCCTCCACCTCCATAGACAATAATCTAAAGGATTTAGTTCCAGAGATCTTGATGGCAAATCAATGTTTTGGTTTCTGCACCATTCATTAGTCATTGAAACAATCATCAAGATGCACTCTATCTGCATATGAGAATTGTGGAAGACCTCTATCATGTAGTAAGTGCCATATTAAACTATACAACATCCACTGCATGCTGTAAGACACAGCTATAAACTATAATTTCTTATTTTTGATTGATTAACAGATGTTATATAGATAGGTTGTACAGCTGTGCGAACTGTTGCTAAGCTCAGAGACCATTCAGAATTGGATCTATATTTATATGGTTTTATTTTTACTCATAAAGACTTCTGTTTTCAATTCCCAAAGTTGTGACCTTTCATTATAACTCACTTTTTATAAGCATTTTTTAATTTTAGATTTTGAATAGAAATTTATAATGGTAAGTTCTATAAATGTATTGTTAGATAGCTATCTTCAATTAAATTTTATATAAATTTGATTGGAAGTTTATAAATTGAAAACTTCTGTAATGTGTGAAATCTTATGAATTAGGTTATAGTATATACGAAGGGTGGCCAAACTTTATGTCACTACGAGCCACATAGGAAAATCTCAAATACTTGAGAGCTGCATTTTCTTTCTTGATCAATGATGATAGCATCAATTTTTCGGGTAATCTTAATAATGATTTCAAAAATTGTTTATTTCAGATCATTATTACTTTTTACAATAGATAAAAAATAATATACCTGTAATTTGTTTAATTTAAATAAGTATTTGCTTCATATTTACTATTGACTTTCATGGTATTGAACCACATTGACGGTACCAAAGAGTCGCACGTGGCTCGTGAGCTGCAGTTTGGCCACCTCTGGTATATACCATTGAATGTATGTGCAGTTTGAAAGTTTTTGTCGAGTACAGATATTTTCCTATTTATGTATATCTTGTTTCCTCAATTTTTATTTTCCAAATATACAGCATAAACATCTACTGTATTTGTAAGTTACAAGTACAAACTTGTTAATTTACAGCATTTAAAAGTTCATGTTGCTTAATTTATTTAAATATAAATGACATGAGCTTTTAATATATTTTGTTTTTATTGATCCGAAGTACCTTATTACTGATATAATATCATTCCATGCCATATTGTATCTCAGTCAGGGAACAATATGGTGTCATAACATTGTATATGTGCAATCATTGTAGTCCACTTAGCTCCAGAAGTGTTTAATCCAAAATTTTTGTTAAAATATATTTCTGACTTACACAAAATTTAGATTACATACCTTTGGTTCTAGCTATTTGTGCTTCTAAAATATAAAGAAAATTTTCTGATTGGATTATGATTGTTTGTGAAAATGAATGCATTTTTATTATTAATGGAACACTACAAAAATTTATAAGAAATTTTATTAATCAAATTTGAATTCAACAATTGTCGTTATTATTTATTAATGACAACGAGGGCTTTAATCTCAAGATAATTGGTGGGATTTTAAATTTAAGACAAATTCTTTTCAAAGAATAGTTCTAATTTTTAATAATTTCCATATCTCAGATTTAAATTTGATTATTGACAATTTTAATTGAATTTTTGTAAAATCTTTCTAAATGAAACTTTGTAATTAGTGGATTTAAGACTAAATTTGATTAAATTGAATAGTGAATAAAAGAGAGAATTTGATTTGATTCTATTAATTATATATTGCTTTTAATTTATTGCTAAATAATTATTATTTAGAATTATTCAAATTTATGATTAGAAATATTTTATAAATGATTTCATTTCAGCAATTATTTGATATCATACTGCACTTCTAAATTAGTTCAAAATTAAATTAAAAATTCATTTAAAAATTTTTCTTAATATTTATATTT
>AYEL01085802.1:0-25199 GCA_000484575.1 Olivierus martensii
AAAATTTTAAATTAACAGAAAAGAGATTTGTAAAATAATACAATTAAAGATATTAAGTTTCCAAGTTCTTTATTAGTGCAAAATTTTAAAATATGACATTTTGAAAATCACTGGTATAAAAATTAATCATAGAGATTTTTTTATTATATAAATATTTAAAAGAAATTCTTAATAATGATATTATGAAAAATTTTTTAATTTCCTTGAAATTTAGTCTTATTTTAAATATTAGTTATATTTTATTAATAAAGTTTTGCTCCTTAATTTTATTTAATTGTATTTTAAAACTACATAAAATTATCAATATAGTTCTAAAATAAAAGTTTTATCCTATTAATGTAATACACTTACGATTATACATAACTTCATGTTTTAATTGAAAAGGATTTTCTAATTGTAATTCTTATCATGGCAAAATATAATAAATTTCATCAAATTTAGTCCACTCATTCTCAAGATATAAATGGATATTCACATAAACACTATGCATGTAAACATTTGAAGAAACCAATCCAGACAAATTGAGATATAAATGGGAACTGACTTATATCACATCATATATAAAGTAAAAAATCAACTCTAACTTTTTTACAGTTATAAAATATTAATGTAATCTTTCAAATATAAAAAATTAAAATGATTTTAAAATTCCTAATTATTATAATTGAAAAATATTTTAGCTAAAATTACTGTTTCAAGAATAATTCAAATATAATATAATTCAAATATGATATATAATTATCTCTCTTATGGATGAAATTCTTTATATGAAAAGTAAATTTACATTTAATAACAGACATTAAACCCCTTTAATCTAGTATTCTGAAAGGTGAGAGTGTGGTGGTGATTTTATTGTGTATAGTAAGATTTGCTACTACACCCTCATCTTTAATTAGCTAGGATATTAAGAAATTTTGAAGTTAAAACCTAATGATGTTTTAATAAATTTAAATTTTCTAATTTTAATGAAAATTTCTTGATTCTTTTATAATTTACAAACAGTGTTTTTAATTTTATATGATGCAAATAAATTTTTATAATAAATATTATTTACAAAAAAAAATATAAAAAAATTCACTTCTCTGAATAAAATGTTCTGATGAAAAAAATTATATATTTCTCTAATTTTCTGGAAATTTAATATTCAATTTAATATAAAAATTTTAAAATAATCAACAAAAAAATTAATAAATTTTAATTATTTAGTGATTCATTTTATAAAATTACAATTAATGATCTTGATCTTGGAAAAATACATACAGATCAAAAATTGAAGAGTGTGATCCCAAAACACGTTCAGTCCATTTTTGTTAATTTTCAGGAGAAGCAAAATATGAATTGAGAAAATATTTCATATGTGAATGATTATCTACTACCAGATATCTGTTTCTAATTCATATACATGCACTTCTCAGTAGTTTAAGTTTCTGGAGACTTTTTATCTATTGTTAAAAGAAAAGTTATTTTTCTGAATTTTAGTAGTTTCCTAATTTGGAAGATTAAATATACTATTTTTGGAACTTTCATCTATAACTTTCCCATGAAGTAATTAAAGTAATGTTTGAACTTTTCCATAAGTGCATTGTACTTATGGGGAAGTTCAAACATTTATTTTTCACTACAGTCGATTCTTGTTATTCGCAGTAGCTATTCTGTAAATTCTTCGTGAATACTGAACCATTGTGTCTATGGAAAATATAGAGTTAGGGATTATTCCCAAAAATTTATTTGTAACCACACATTCAATTTTCGCGGCTCTTTCGCACTTATTTGTGGATTATCGCTGAGTGGCGAACTAACTCTATATTTTCCATAGACACAATGGTTCAGTATTCACGAAGAATTTACAGAATGTAGCTACTGCGAATAACAAGAATCGACTGTAATGAAAAATAAATGTTTGAACTTCCCCATAAGTACAATGCACTTATGGAAAAGTTCAAACATTACTTTAATTACTTCATGGGAAAGTTATAGATGAAAGTTCAGAATATGTATTTAATCATTCCAAATTAGGAACTACTAAAATTCAAAAAAATAACTTTTCTTTTAACAATAGATAAAAAATCCCAAGAAACTTAAGCTTTTAATGTTGCAGTTTCATTTCAAGTGCTTTTAACATGAAAATTAATAACCAATATAGCAATTTTACCATTAATAAATATGACAAATACTCCCACAACAAATTTATTGCCAACAGTAATAGCAGTTTGTTTTTTTACGCTCTTGCTGGTAGGATTAGAAAAACACTCTGCTCATGCGCAAAGGACTGAGCAAATTTTCATTGTTACTATTCTCTGGACTGAGCAAGTTTTCAAAAGCAAAGCAGGATTTAAGTGTCCATATACATCAATTGGCATGGTTTTGGGAACAAACCTCCTAGATAGATGACTTCAATAGGAGTATGTATTTGCATCAAATAAAAAAAATGACCAAAATGGACTGAACATGTTTTGGGATCATACTCTTCAATTTCTTTATTGAATTATGCAAATTTTTAATTTATTTATAAAAATATATTATTAATTTCTAACATAAGAAAAAAGTCAATAATATAATGTAGATATCATAATATATTTTAACTCTAAAGCAAAAATAATTTATATAATGGGAATATTTACCAGAAGTCCACCATCTTGTTTACATTCTAACATGA
Source organism: Olivierus martensii (assembly GCA_000484575.1). Classification (NCBI taxonomy): domain Eukaryota; kingdom Metazoa; phylum Arthropoda; class Arachnida; order Scorpiones; family Buthidae; genus Olivierus; species Olivierus martensii. Next base: position 2,657 of record AYEL01085802.1, read on the forward strand.
TTATTTGCTATCTAGATTTATAGTTCATTTTTTGCTGACTATTTCAGTCTTTTACATAAGTTGTTATAAAATTCAATTTTAAATTATGATTAATATTTATAATAAACAATTTTATTTCTATTTAGAAACATTATAATGCTACATAAAGAAACTATTTTATTTTTCAGATATATTTATAACACAGTTTATAAGTAAATTAAAATTTCTATTATTATATAACATACTATTATTTTTAATTGTCTTTTAATATAGTAACTTCATCATCAGAAGTCTATGAATTAGATATATGTTTATATAAGAGTTTTTAGGAAGCAAATTCTATGGTCTGGCATGTATCAGAACCCAAGACTGCCAGACTAAAAAGTTCAACCTGTAATATTGCAATATAATAATAATTTATGTATAGGGAATTCATCTAGTTACAAATATTTTTGCATATAAAGATATCATTTTATTTTAAAATTTTATCAAAAGCTATATAAAATTTTTAAAATTACAATAGCAGAATGGGTTAGCAAAAAGTATATGACTAAACTTCATAGTTTTTTAATGTTTTAATACAGTAGTTCAAAATGGCAAAGCTTCAACCAAAAATTGGCACTTCATAGTCAGATATTTATTTCAAAATCTAATACATTGCTCAATATAATATATAGTGTGTGTTTAGTATTTCTGGATTTTATGTAAAACAGATTTTGAACACAAACTATTAAACTTATAAAGAAACCTGTTTATAAGTTTTTGCAATGCATTTTGTCTGTAATTTACTGTTACTATAATGTAAAAAGTTAATTTTGAATAGAAACTATGATTAATTTTTATACCAGTGATTTTCAAAATGTCATATTTTAAAATTTTGCACTAGTAAAGAACTTGGAAACTTAATATATTTAATTGTATTATTTTACAAATCTCTTTTCTGTTAATTTAAAATTTTTATGATATTCATACTCATCTTAAACTAGATAGTATCAAGAAACTTATTCATGTATTTATTAAAACAGGTTATCCTCAATTTACAAGGTTATATTTTGGATAATCCTATTGTAAATTGAAAATGATCCATAATTTTAATAATAGGCAATGGAATACTGAATTTTTTAAGGTTGTATAATCCTCTATATTTAATCATGGGCCCTCAAGGTTCTAAAATAATCTGGAATTCAGATTAAAACAAAATATTGCATATGCATTTATATTAATTTATATAAAATGGTGAAATTTTTATTTCATATAGATTTCTTGGCATCCAGATAAGGAAGGATTAATAGCATTTGGCACTGATGAAGGCAGAGTTGGCATCATTGATACACTTAATAACAAGTATGTAAAGTTATTTTTACTTAAAATATATTATTAAAACTTTTCTTTATACGAATTTTAAAATAAATGTATTTTAGACCACCAATGATATTTAAATCATTTCATAAAGAAAGTGTGTATAAAGTTGGTTGGGGTCCAGAATCTAAATATTTTAGTAAGTATAATATTATTATTAAAATTTTAATTGAAAAGATATAAACAATTTTTATAACTTTTGATTTATAGCACATTAGATCTCCTACTTATGCAGTTTAGAATTTTGTGGACTCAGAACTATGCAGATGCATAAGTCTTTTTATTTATGTTGAATTTCCATAAAGCACGAATAAGAAATTCATTAAATAATTTTTTTTTGCAAAGTTACCTATAGCCATAAATATTCTTATCTATGTTTAAAGTATATTCATAAATTTCATTTAGCCATTCTGATTATTAATGTGTGCATTTGAATATATTGAATTAAGACATTATTGGATTTACATGAAAATTTTTGGGAATTTGGTAATCAAAATTTTTCCTGTACTTCCTATCTCATCGCGTTTTCGAGAAAAATGGGTGGTACGAGTGCTAAGAAACACCCTGTATATTGATGAATTAACATGTAAGTTTGGGACTTACTATATGAATAAATTATTAATTTAATGTCTTCAGTCTAGTTAGAAAAGAACTTAGAATATTAAATTAAAATTTATTAAACAGACTTTTATTAGATACATAAGTAAGAAAGTAATGCTGAAATTTAATTTTTTTAAACTGTTATTTATTTACTTTTATAAATTATTTTAATTGTATAATAGAAAATCATTCATCTTTCATTATGAATAAATATAAATCATAAAAAATTGTGCAAATTTTTTGTGATTTATATTATTCATAATAGTAAAAGAAATATTATCTAATATTAAATAATAATAGAAAAATAAATATTTTTTTAATATCAGAAACTGTTTTGATTGTAAGGTCCCAAGATACCTTAATAAAAATAATTATTATAATAATAAAATTAAATTTTTGTAGAGAATTTAGAGATGTCTGGAAAAAAAGGGGAAGAATAAAATATCATATAACATTAAACAATAGTATAATTAAACTATTGTTCAATAAACAAATATAACAATAGGCAACAATGTAATTAAATTGTGAGGAAGAATTCGAAACCGCGACTTTGCAAAATCACTATCTGTAAAACAATAAAGTTATCCAATCATATCTTCTTTAGAGGAAAAAACAGATAGTAAATGTTTTTGAAAAAATAGAGAAAAGTATCATATATTCAATTGGCTTTGAATTTTTACCTGGAGAGTTGAACAAGATGGGCCTTCTTGTAGTGTGGGATCCAGACATATGAAAAGAAGCTATTGGAATCAGTGTTTAAGTTGAGGAGAAAAATTACTTCTCTTCTACAACACACATCATATATTGGAATACTCTGATATTTTTGTGTTGATAGACTAAAGACTATGAAAAAATACAGTGTTACCTTGGTTAACAATGATAATCCATTCCAGGATTACCGTCATTAACCAAAATCGTCATTATCCAAGGCACGATTCCCCATAAAATTTAATTGAAAATAGATTAATTTTATTCCAGCTCTCCCCATAACCATAGTACAAATTGAAAATGCAGATTAAACTCATTTAAAATGTTCTAAAAATATGATAGATATCATTTATTTGATACAAAAAAATTAACATTTAATAAAACGAATTGTTCATGAAAACAGTTTTTATACGTTATATTCCAATAAACAGCACTCCAAGCAGTTAGTTAACACAATTATTTATTTATAACAAACGTTTTCGGTGTACTACACCCTCATCAGGTTCTCTAGAATACATTACTTTTCAAATCAAAACATCGTTCTATACATCGTTTATGTTCTATTAACATCGTTTATGTTCTATACATCGTTTATGTTCTATTAACAATTCAAAAATTATTTGTTTGGATTCCATTTCTTAGCAACATTTTGAACTTCCACTTTGCCAAAACGTTTTTGATTTCAGCAGTTGTAATTTGTTCTTTCCATCCTCATCATCAGATGAAATTTCCATTTCCTTTTTTTCACAATGCTGCTTGAAAATTCTTTTAGCTCATCAGTAGTCAGTTCTCAGTCATGCATCTCCAATAAGAATTTTTTTAATCTTTAGATATTTAACAAAAAAATCTGATGTTTATATAAACAAATATTGTCATTGACTTATGAGAAAGTTCAATGTAGCTTCAGTTATTCAGTTTATAACTTGAACTATCATGATAGAAATTCCATTGGTTATTTCATGATAGGTAAAAATCTTATCTGTTTCAAAAATGTAAATATATAAATTTTGATGATGTTATACAGAACTAAAATTGTACATTTACAATAAATTTGAATAATGTTTAAAATTGGTGAATTTAATTAAACTGGAATAAAAAAAAACTAGATTTCATGATATATTTTCTGTGATAAATTGATAAACAGACAACAAACAGATCTTAACAAAAAATATATTAAAAATATTTCAGAATAATTCAATTAAAAAGTTTTTCCTGTATAGAGCTGTTTGCTATCTGAATAAATTTACCATAAGCATATTTTTTCAGATAATAAATTTCAGTTAAAATAACAGATTTTTTTTTTTGACATAGATCTTAATAGAATCGTTTATTTTATATATTTCATGATATCATTTAAAAAATTTTAATATATCAAATTTTTTCATTAATATTCTATGCTTACATTTTCAATTTACTTATAACAATTGAGCTAAATTACACGGAAATTTTTTTGCAAATATGAAATGAATAATATTGTATAGAATCCAGGTAGTCAAACTTCATGTCATACACGGAAATTATTTTGCAAATATGAAATGAATAATATTGTATAGAATCCAGGTAGTCAAACTTCATGTCACTATGAGCCACACGAGAATCTAAAATACTTGAGAGCCACAATCAGTTTTTTCTGGATAATCTTAACTAATGATTTCAAAAGTTTCAAAAATTGTTTATTATATATTTCACAAATATTTAGTTTGTATAGATGCATACTATTTATTTTAACAATAAATGAACAAATTAAAATATATTATTTTTTTAAATTAAATAATAGGTTCTGCTTATATGAAGTAGAATCTATTTAATTTAAACTATTAATTATTTATTATTTGGAGCTGCATTGAAGGTATCAAAGAACTGCATGCAGTTTGCAAGCAACAATTTGGCCATGATGGGTATAGAATTTGAAAAAATTAAAATTTGATTTTTAAAAAAACTCACATTTGTCACTTTTCCTTTTATTCCTTGCCAAAATGTAGCTGTACTTTGAAAATGGGATTTTGCCATATTTAGAATTCGGATAACACCATCACCAGAACCAACAGCTAACTGAGCTATAAACAAAAAATAAATAAATATTATTGTTTTGAATTTCATCTGGAACAATTTTATAGAACCAATATTAATATATTCTTGGGCCATAAATCTATAATTTAGATAAATAAAAATAAAAATGCATTTATCTATTCAAATGTATAATAGAAAATATTAAATTTGTACTAACAAACATCTTGAGGACAAATTTCCAGGGCATAGCAAAATCCACCAATAGTTGGCATAGAACATAAAAATGTCTTTTCATTTAAATTCCAAAATACAATCTGTAAAAGCAAATAATGATATATATATATATATTATATATAAAAATGTCTTTTCATTTAAATTCCAAAATACAATCTGTAAAAGCAAATAATGATATATATATATATTATATATATTCAAAAAATTTATTAATTAATTTACTTATTACTTTTTATGTATATGTATTTCACATATTTTTTACAGATTAAATTTTAATATAATTATTGTTTACTATCAAAATTTAATCTAAATTATATGATTTTTTTATAATTATTGTAAGTAAAATAATAATAAAATTGATAGACAGGTTTTAATTATGTTTTAAGTAATTTTGAATATTGTGATGTTTCAGTAATTTTCAATAATGAGCAGAAATAAATTAATTAAAAAACAATTAGCATGCATATAAAATTTATTAAATAAAACAATTTCTTTTATTTCAAGTAGGAAAATCTTATTCACTTAAGCAGAAAAATCTTATAAAATCTTCCTGCTTAAGTGCTGTTGGTTTCAATTATTTATCTGAAGGGAAAGGTAGAAATATGGAAAAACAGTTAATTCTTTTATCAATATAAATATGTATTTGGCAGACTGAGTCATAATTTAAGCCATTTCAATAAGATGGCACTGATTATTATATATTTTTTTAAATCTATATTTTTGAAACCATTGATGAAAATTTTATTTATATACATGCACAAACATAAAATTAGATACTATTTCAGTTAAAATCTTCTACAAAAATTTGCTGAAAAAATGCTAATAGGCATATTTTTACTCAAAATTTAAATTTATTTTGTTGCATAGCAAACTGAAAAAAGTTTCTATAAGAATATCTCAGTTCTTAGAAATATTCAAATTTATTAATTAAGCAATAGAAGTAATTATATCATATTATAAAATTCAAATTAGAAATAAATTTTTTTTAAATTATAAAAAATAATTATATAATTTATATAAAATATAAATATACTATATTTACTTGACGATCAAGAGAAATAGTGCACACAATATTTTCTTCAGGTTTCAATATTAAAGCATTAAAAATGCATTTGTTATGTCCATCATTTTCTTCATGCTTGAATGTTTCCCATTTTTTCTTTCCTTTCTTTTTTAAATCCCAAATAAGAAGATCACCACTATCAATATATACACATAATGTACTTTTTAATATTGAAATAATTACTTATTTAAAATGAAATTAGTTAATACTTACGAAAATGTTGTTAATAATAGTAACTGATTAGAATTTGGATACCAAATAACTGAAGACCAATGACGATTTCGATTTGATTCATCAAAATACCCAGCTTTATGAATCTGTGGTATTGTGAAATTATATTCCATTCTTTCCTTTTCAACATCCCAAACACGAAATGTTTTATCACGACTAGTGGAAGCCAAACATCCTACAAATGCACAGTCCTAGATTTATAAAATAATTAAACTATAATATAATTTCATTGTTTCCTTATAACATTTAAAAATAATTATATACAGGATGATTCAGAAGGTTGGGAAAAATTAAAGGAACATGTAGAGAAGGCAATTCTAAGCAAAAGTTCTTAGGGTAATTTTTTTTACTTGGGACTTCATTAAAAAGATATAGTACCTGAAAGTTTTGCAATGTCATTTTCTCTAAGTTAAAATGCATGTAAAATGCTGAAAGTAAGCCTAGCCACAACCATTTTTAGATCAGTTCTACTACTGAGAATCTCATAACAGATTGATGAAATACTCTTAGGATTGGCAACATTTATTATGCAAAGGTTGCATGGATACAATCATAAGGTGCCTTTGCACAATTTTACAAAAGTTGCTTGAACTGCTGACAACCACATTCAATGCAAACAGCATCATCAAATGAAACTCTGGAGCACGCTCTCAAAAATCCCCAGCATTCCACATACTACATCAGATGCTATGTACCACACCACATCAGATATATCACAAAACTTTCAGGTGTATGTATTTCTAATGAAGCCTCAAATAAAAAAAGACCCTAAGAACTTTCACTTATAATTGCCTCCTCTACATGGTCTTTCAATTTTTCCCTAACTTTTTGAATCATCCTGCATAAAGCATTTAACATCATAATTTAAAGAATGAAATTTAACCTCTTCTTTACTGCAAAATGACCATGCTAGAGAAATGATATCATCATCATGGCCTCTAAATTTTTTGACAATATGGCTCTTGGTAGTATTTACAATAGCAATCAATCCTCCTTTGTATCTGCAAATAAAATTATAATAAAAGAAATGACAACATTTTATTAAATATATTACTTAAAATTTCTACATTTCAAGTTAATTATAACTTCTAAGATAATCACTATGACTAAGTGAAGTGCATATTATCTTTACATATTAAATATTATGAAAAATGATATATCTAAAATGCTTAATTGACTTGGAAAATAACTTATTCAACAAAACTATTTTAAGAAATAAACTTTAATGAGATAACTTGTAGAATATTTGAAACACAGTTAAGAAATTATTGGTACATTAAAGTCGATTTTTAGTTTTTCAACATTTCATTCACTAGATATATGTTATTATCAACTTTATATAACTAAAAAAATAAACTGCCTGTACTTTGAATAACTTAAAATCACAAGACTAGCACTTTCAGCAGTAAGAGTAAACACTTTTATTTAATGCAAACAATACGAACGTTTTCGGCTTTGACACCATTTTTCATTAAAAGGCATTAAATTGCATTAAATAAAAGTGTTTACACTTACTGCTGAAAGTGCTAGTCTTGTGATTTTAAGTTATCAACTTTATCTTAATAATATATTTCTGTATCTACATTTTAAGTGAATTTATTACTAAATAATCCATTAATTATTGAATAATTGTTGAAATATTATAACTTTTCATCAGGGCTGCAGAGTTGGATGGCAAATGATCTGACTCTGACTCCATCTTTTAAAAGAAATCCGACTCCAACTCTGACTCCACCAAAAAGCCTCCAAACTCTGCAACCCAGAATTGCAGAATCAGATGGCAAATGATCTGACACTGACTCCAACTTTAAAAAAAAATCTGACTACGACTCTGACTCCCTAAAATTTGTAAGGTCTGACTCCGACTCTCGACAGTTTAAAATTCTGATTATGATTCCACCCAAAAACCTCTGATTCCCTGACTCCTGACTCTACAACTCTGCTTTTTATGCATTAATTTTATTATAATTTCCATTATTATAATTTATTTAAGAAAAGCTATATTAAAAAATTAAATTTAATTCTTATATATTCAACATTAAATCATAATAAAAGCATGAAAAACTAAAATATAATAATTATAATTATAATCATAATTAATTTTAAAAAAATTTTTACTCAATTGTTTGATTGTTCATATTCAAAAATAGATTAGTAACTAATGTTTATCATCAAACTGCTTAAACTTTCTAAATCACACATTTAAAATAACAGCATTACACACAGTATAGTTAAAATTCCTCTTTAATATCATCATTGTACTAACGTTTTCGGTGCATCTACACCCTCTTCAGGCACATCCCACACTACAACCGTTTTGAAACCAGAGATCTGAACATCATTGTCATAGCAACCCCCTATTTTTCTTGCTATGACAACGATGTTCAGATCTTTGGTTTCGAAACGGTTGTAGTGTGGGATGTGCCTGAAGAGGATGTAGATGCACCGAAAACGTTTGTACAATGTTGATATTAAAGAGGAGTTTTAACTATACTGTGTGTAGTGCTGTTATTTTAAATGTGATATTAGTAACTATCAGCAATTTATAAAATATAATGGCTTTTGAAAAAATTAATATCTCTTGGAAATGTTTCATGATCAAAATTCTAAAATCTAAGAATCAATTTTATTTATAAATAAATGAAATTAATTTTTTAAATTAGAAAAATTTTGCAATTTGGAAAAAAATATAAATATCTACTATTTTAAAAATGTTTTATGTATTATTATTATATACAATATGCATATCCTCTGTTTTATTTAAAATTTAAATTGAAAATGTGCAACTATTTATTGTGATTATAAATTAAATAGAAGTTTTTATATTAATTTTTAACAACAAAAATGATTTATATACAATATGCATATCCTCTTTTTTATTTAAAATTTAAATTGAAAATGTGCAACTATGTATTGTGATTATAAATTAAATAGAAGTTTTTATATTAATTTTTAACAACAAAAATGATTTATTTCAATAGTTAATATGAAAACCAACAAATCATACTAAAATCAAAAACTGATCAAATTTTAATGATTTGTAATTAAAAAATTAAAAAATTTAAAAATATATGTAGACTTTTTATTGACTTAATATTACTTTCAAATAATTTTTCTTGATTATATTATCTCAAAAAATTTTCAACAGAAATGTGAAATTCAAAATAACTATTAATATATATGATGCAATCAATAATCTCTAACTTTTTAATTTAAAATATATGACTTATTTATTATCTTTCTATGTTTCTTTGAAAATAATCCTCTAGTATCTATACAACACTTCATCATTGAGGAAGTTCATTGATAGAGCATTTGTAGCTATTTGTATCATTGTTTCTTAAAGCTTTGACTGCATTTTGTTCAACTTCTGTTGAATTTGTAAAATATTTTATTCTGATGACTTTTCATTATATTGAATAAAAAGAATTAACATGATGTGAAGTCTTGAAAAAAAGATAGATATGGAATGATAAGTATTCCATAGTTTGTCAAAAATTATTATTATTGCAACAATATTCAATTGAAAACATTTTAATATACTTTTTAAATAATACTGTAAAATACTGTATCAGTTATATATTATTATAGAGTAGGTGTACTATTCGAAGAAAATAACACAATGTTGACAAATGTTTTTGATAATGTCAGACATTATATAATTGACATTAAACAAGTGATCGCTTGAGAAATTTTTCTTTGCTTAGTAGTCATTAAAAGCTATTGGTCAGACCCTCCTCAAATAACATGGTTGTCTTGTTATTGACTCTTTCCATTCCTAAATGGAATAAAAGAGTATATGAATTAGGTTTGTCTATTTTTTGTCCATCAGCACAATAATGTGCTTAATTATTATTTGATTTGGATAAAACCAATATATGTTATTAGTTCAAACTAGAGGACAAAAGCTTATTGAAAATGTTCATATCGATTCAATATTATCAGTTCAATATTAAATAAACATTTTCTTCTTTATTTTCAGATAATATCTCAGTTAAATATTATCCAATTTGAATCAAATATATAAACAATAACTGGAAACTTCTAGGGAATCAGTTGTATTGAAAAATATCAATATTCAATTACATCAGTCTCGATGTTTCTTTATCAAAATGATATATTATGTAAATATCATCAAATTTAAATGAAATTTGTGTATATTATTGAGATCAGCTAGAGGATTGTGTGCACTAAAAATGATAATTTGTCATTTTTAGCACACACAATTCTCTAGCAGATCCCAATAATACACACAGATTTCATTTAAATTTTATAATATTTATATAATTCCCCTGATAACTAGTTTGGCATCATTCTTACTGGCTTTTGTTCTCAGCTTTTTTTTTCTTCTTCTTCTTCTTCATCCCAGCAGAGGTGCTGGTTCATGTTTGCTTCAATGTAAATTTTGTATTTTATTTTGTAACTTTCATGCTTGTTTTTCAACCCAGCAGAGGTGCTGGCTACTGTTTGCATCAATGTTTAAATTGTAATTTGGGTATTTTTGGAAGAATTAATTCTAATCTACAAGAAACTGAAGGCGGGAATTTTGAACGACTGAAGGACTGATGAATCTCTAATCCCGATCTCAAAGGAGTGGAATACTGTCACAAAGAAAGATGAACTTTAACATTTTCAAACTGAGAAGACTTCTTTTCTTCAGGAATTCTCCAAAGGATCCACTTCTGAAATCTGTTTTCTGCTGGATCCAAATCCAATTGAACTTTTCTTCTATTCTTAATTATTCGAATTCTGGCAACATGTAAATATTGTATATATTGTGCTTTTCTCCCAAGCTAGGAGACTTTCTTTTTTTTTGAACTTTTTAGTTTATGCCCGCTGCGGGCGCCGGGGGTCATGTGAATGCATTGGTTGCCTAACACTCCATTTCCTCTAGCGGCCTACCACGCTCCTTTGGTAGGACTCTTCAAACTATTCTTACCTTTCCTATCTCCTTCTCACTTCTCTCTTCCTTTACAAGAGGCTAAGCTTTATGTACAGACCTTTATCTCTTTCATTTTAAATTAAATTAAATATTTACATAATTCCTCATTTTGACTAACAACTGTACTTTTAATATGATCAAATATCAATAATTTTCAAAATGATTGGTTACCAATATTATCTCTTTCATTTTAAATTAAATTAAATATTTACATAATTCATCATTTTGACAAACAACTGTACTTTTAATATGATCAAATATCAATAATTTTCAAAATGATTGGTTACCAATGATCAAATATATTGGTTATTATGATCAAATATAAATGATTTTCAAAATTATTGGTTCAAATGATTGGTTGTTATTTTAGCAATTATACAGTAGACTTTCTACTGTATAATTGCTAAAATAACTACTATAAATAAATAGATTAAACTTTAACTAAATTAATTTTCAAATAGATATACAGTATTTGGAAGAAAAATATTTGCAGAAGCAGTTGTTTATCTATTAACTGCCAAAACTAATTGTAGAGTTCAGAAAATAAACAGCAATTAAAATGAATTTTAAATAAATAAATTTGAGAAATTATTGACTGTTCAGTGGGTGATCGGTTAACGAACATAATCCATTCTAAGACAATATTCATTATCCGAATTATTTGTTAACCGATCATTAATTTACCATAGGTTTTTATGGGAATTTGATTGATTCATTCTGGAGGCTCAAAAAAACATAAATAAAATATTATATAATTTCTTACTATGTTTATTTATATGTAATAACAATAATATTAAATAAAAATTTATATAATTTCTTACTACATTTATTTATATGTAATAACAATAATATATTATGTAATTTCTTACTACGTTTATTTATATGTAATAACAATAATATATACATACATAGTCATGAATTTTCATTTTATGTAATAACAATAATATATACATACATAGTCTTGCATTTTCATCTACTGTATTGTTTATTTTCCATTAAAAAATTTGTCCAATGTCAATTGCTTTTCTCTCCTCTTTAGGATTTTTCGGAAGTAATTAATAGCATTGTCATGGTAGAGATCCCCAAGTCTAATGACCTCAACCTGGTATGAGTGTCATTCTAACACTAAAATATTGTAAAATCTCTCTCTTACCTTCTTTAAAAAATCTTTGATTTGTTTTAAGTTGTTTCTGAGTTCATTTTAATTTGGAAAAACTACTTGCTACCCCATCCTTACCCATAAGTGCACGAACGCGCAAGGTCTAAGCCTGTCATTCCATTAGATTAGTTAAGCCGCCATATCCTCACTAGATATTTTTATCTGGCGGCAGCCACTTATAGAGCTCATCATAGGCTGGCCAACACTATGATGGGGTCAACCGGATGGTTGAAGAAGAGATTTAACGAGGCTGGGCCCGGATCCCTCCTGAAAAATTGGAGGAGTGAGACCCAGATCCTCCAGGATGGTAAGCCACAGCTTTACCACACGGTCATCTGGCCCACCTGTCATTCCATCAGTCCACAGGTCATAGTTTGTTCTGTGAAGTGTTCATATCTGAACTGTTTGTTAACCAATCACCCATTGTATTTCATGTGAATTATTAACCAATATGTTAATTTATTATCAATTTATACATTAATTATTATAATTTGCTGTGTATTGCTAAAAATTGCATTTGTTTAAGAATGTATATCTGATAAAAGTTTTGGACAAAAATAAATAAGTTTCAAATTAATTCAGAAATATATTATTTAGCCAATAGACTTACCCAACTGCAATCCAATTTGAAACATATGGAGATGACTTTATTATCAGCACAGAATTTTTTTCATTTGTCTTTAATGTTACAAGAGATTTCTTGTTAGTTTCCCATATAAATAATCCCAATTTTTCACTTCCTATATATACAACACTATTAGAACCTATTTGCCAATCAAGGCTGACTAGTTTCTGAAATATCAAACAAGCCATAATAAAAATATTTTGTATGAAAATTATAAAATTTTATAAAGTAAATTTTAAAAATTAATTTAATAATTGCAATAAAATGAGGTCGTTAACTTTAATGTACTCTAATGCGCAATAAAATGAATTCTTATTTTATCCATTTTGAAAATTGAAAGATTTTAATTATCCAGATTGATTAAATTGTTATGAAATTAAGAAAATGTGACTTATAACAAGTTATTTTTTTTAATCTTGAAATAATTCTTACATTAGATATTAAATAAAAGTAAACAACAAGCCAAATAAGGGAGATAAATTGTTTATTCAAAAACGTTTTCAGCTATCCACGTAGCTTGCTTCAGTTGTAATACAGACCAGAGAAGCTTCTCTACTCCTTTTTCATCGGGCTAAATTGGGGAACCAATCAATGACCAATTCCTAACATCAACAAAACTGCAGGTGGAAGGTTATCCTTCCAAACACATTAATGAGAAAACTCGACAAGCCATTTCTAAAAACAACATTATTACAATTATTATCTATAACTAGAATAAACTGCTTATATTTTGAATAACATAAAACCATAACACTAGCACATTCAGCAGTGAGTGAAAATACTCAATAAAATCACAGTTAACTACAGCAAAAAGAGCAGTGAAGTAAAAAGCAACGTTTATTAAATGACGGTAAGTTTGTAACTGAAGATGGTATCGGAGCATACTGAAAGCATTTTTACCATCGTTTAATAAACGTTGCTTTTTACTTCACTGCTCTTTGTGCTGTAGTTAACTGTGATTTTATTGAGACTTATATTAAGCAGTTTTTGAGTATCTTGAGAATTTATAGAGTGAAAATACTTTTATTTAAGTCTTAAATAAAAGTATTTTCACTCACTGCTAAATGTGCTAGTGTTACGGTTTTATGTTACAATTATTATCGTCAAACATTGATATTTTAGGTATAGATAGCAATAAAAATATAATACTAAATTTAATGATTACGTGGATAGCCGAAAACATTTTTGAATAAATGATTTATCTTACTTATTTGGCTTGTTGTTTACTTTTATTTAGTTATTTTTTTCTTTAAATATTATCTAACTTATCCTTATAGTGTCTTAATTAAATTCAAGCACTTCAGTTAAAGTAAAATATAAATCAGATTTATTATTTTAGATAAATCTGATAGCTCTTTATACATTAATCACTTTATTATACAAAAAATTTTTACTCCAATGAGCATCATTGGAGTAAAAATTTTCATTCTAGATCAAATTTCAATCCATTAATATCAGAGAATTTTAATTCTAAAAAAACTTTTAAAAGACATTCTAACTAACGTACTAAGTGTTATATATTACATTCTAGAATTGGAATTTTTGGATGTTAGCAGATTGAAATTTGATCTAATATTCAGCATACTTAGAGATTATGCTGAAACTTTTAAAAGACATTCTAACTAATGTACTAAGTGTTATATATTACATTCTAGAATTGGAATTCTTGGATGTTAGCAGATTGAAATTTGATCTAATATTCAGCATACTTAGAGATTATGCTGAAATTGTCTAATTGAGTCAAAAATGTCTTGTGTTATAAAGTGATCAATCAGATGATTAATGTATACATGAATTATCTGATTTTTATCTAAAAAATAATAAATCTGATTGATCTATTTTACTCTCTCTGAAGTGCTTGAATTTAATTAAGGGAAATTATTATTTTTTACTTCATTATTAAGCACATATCAATTCTGTACAAAATATAACCTAAAACATTAAATAAACTATGATAAATACAGAATTTAATTGGCATGTCAAAACTCTAATATATTCTTATATAACTAGAAAGATTGCTAAAAATTATGACAAAATATGTCTTTATGATACATTTTGGCATATGCCACACAATTTAATTTTTTCTGTATCTAATATAATAATAAAGGTTTCAGAAATTAAACTTGAATATATATGGTTCTATTATAGTTTCAAAGTATAAAAAGTATCTGTATACAGATATTTAAAATGATTAACAAATATCATCAATAAGTTTGTAATATTATCTGAATTAATTAATTAATAGATTTTATGAAATTTTGTGGACATTTAAACCATTACAGGTGATTGTTATGATATACCAATTAATCAATCATTTTTAATTATTTAAAAATGGCAAGTATTCAAGAAAGCAAGTATGAAAGTAAATGTTCTACATCACATGGAAATTGGACACTTTTCTTTTAGGACCCAACAGGCTAATAACCTTATCATTATCCCAACACATTTGGCTAAACCACTTGTGCTAGAGTAGTGCTTTTGTTATTGTTTCTAAGATAATATTGATGTTGCATTCATTCTTCCAACAATCATCTCATGATTATTAAGTAGCTGCTTTCAAGCTGAATGTTGTGTTGATTAGCAGTATCTAGTGTACTCTGCACAATTTAATGCTAGGCCTAAGCTCTTTATCATTTTGGATCTTCTGAAACACTAACATTTTGTTTTTCAGAAATGTGGTAGGACCATTTTTATTGATTTTACAGATTCTGTGTGATTGATCAAGTTCAGACACACAAGATATCTTGGTAAGCACAAGAATTGTTTTGTAAAAGCATTATCACCTACTGCAGAAATGCTAGAGCAGTTCTTACTGTGTTGTTTATCTATAGATATTTGGTATGGATCTTGTAAGTCAAGTTATTGAACTTATAGATGTTATATCTATAAGTTCAAATTATTACCTACTGCAGAAATGCTAGAACAGTTCTTACTATGTTGTTTATCTATAGATATTTGGCATGGATCTTGTAAGTCAAGTTATTGAACTTATAGATGTTATATCTATAAGTTCAAATTATTGAACTTACAGATATAACATATAAGTCTCTTTGAAAATCTAAGCTCACTTTTTAATAAAAGCATTCTATATTTATAGATTTTGTTATTAAATATCCAGTCTCTTTGAAAGTCTAAGCTCACTTTTTAATAAAAGCATTCTATATTTATAGATTTTGTTATTAAATATCCATTATTAACTAATAGTGATTTTGTCATATTATTTGTTTAGGATATACTGTAGTTAGCCAATTATATAATGTGCTTATTTAGATATTGAAAATATGTAACTAATTTATATCAAAAAGTAATGTCAAATAAATATTATAATATATAAAATCTTTCATCAACTAACTTTATTTCTAATTAACTATATAATATATTTCATCCTAATTCTTGCCATTTTGTCTAGCTGCCAAATCATCTCAATTTTGAATTTCATTTTTAAAAATTCAAAATATTTATGACATAATTTATATTTTATTTTTTTAAATTAATTTTTACAAATAATATAGACAATTTGTATCAAATATCAATCACAAATTTTCAAAATCATTTTTTATACATTGGTTTTGATCATGTTTTCATCTAAATTTTTTTAATTACATTAATTTTATTAAAATTAGCATATATTAATTTTTATACTGAACTATCAAAAATATCAGGCCATTAATCCCATACTATTAGACTTTACTTGTATTTGACTTTCCCATACTTTTAGACTTTACTTTTGTACTGTATTTGATTTCTATGAAATAAAGTATAGATGAATGATATTAAAATTGATATTTAAATCCTACAGCATAAAATATTTAAAAATGGCAATAGTCAAGCATTTGAATTTTCTTCCAATAACTTTTGATCTATTGAAGAGACTTATGAAAATTAGAAAAGAGATTAGACTTTAAAGATGATTTTAATGATATACTATACATTTTAATCTGCTTAATCTTTAATCATATCAAAATAGAGAACATGTTTAAAAAGCAGGCAATTACCAGTAGTTCTTTTAATAAATTAAGAACTATTTTGTTTTAATAATATAATTTCTTCTTATAATTTTTATTTATGGTTGTGAAACTGGACTAACATAATCTCAAATATCAATAAATTAAAGATTGCTGATTATAGGGATTTTAAAATTACAGAAAGGGATTTGTGTTTTTTTGTTATTGCAGCTAAGAGAATAAGAAATATTAATTGAGTATATATGGAGCAAATAGATATAATTAATGAAAGATAATACATGTAATGATGAGATCAAAAAATAAGTGATATCAGCAATTCTGAATTAGCTATGCAGTCTAAACTGAAATGGATAGACTACTTACATTAGATAAGAAGATATGAACAAACTGCTCGGAATGTTATATAAGAGATAGAGATAAATTCTATAAATGACAGATGGCACCATAAAAATGGACCAGAGAAATAGCAATATTGTTGATGATAGAATGCTAGAATATGCTCAACAGCAAGTGATTATGAGAAATGTTTAATGAACAAATGTTGAAAAGCATAGTCAGATACAAATAATTTTTATAACTGACATTATTTTCACATAAAAAATTATATTAGACAATCTCTTCTATACATGAATTTCTTGCATCAAAATAATGAAAAAACAATCTTATAAATAAAAGTCCAAAAACACTGCATTTAAGAAAAATATACACATTTTTATAGTAGTGCTTTTTCAAAGATCATAAAAGAAGCATTCTTAATTAAACTTATTAAAGTAAATTAAAAAACAAATTAACATTATAGTCTAAGATGGAAAAATGTAAGAAAATGTTAAACTACATTATCAATTTCATTTTTAAATTTACTTTATTAATTAAACATGTTTCTTTTATGATTCTTGAAAAAGCACTACTATAAAAATATGTATATATTTTTTTTAATGCAGCATTTTGAGTCTATGTTTATATGAACTTTTTCATTATTCTGATGTAAGAAATTCAAGGTTTGATTTTGTCCCAACTATTAAAGATACCCTACATATTATTCAGCAGTTCAATGTGAATCTGAATTAACCACAATTACTCTGGATTATCATATGTTGATAAATCAGAGTATATTATTTATGTTAATACTTAGCACAGATCTTGAATTACTTGCAATTATTAGATATCCAGTGAAATAAGAATACCATGGCATCCAATAGAATCAGTGAAAATTGAAAATTTCAAATAATAATTATATATACTGTGAAATAAGAATACCATGGCATCCAATAGAATCAGTGAAAATTGAAAATTTCAAATAATAATATAAATAAATGCTTAACTGTTATTGTTTTGCTAACAGAAAATGAACATGTACTTTAAATTGTTTTATTTGAAGACTTTGTTTTTGTTAAAAATCTAAATTATTATTACAGTAAGACCCCGTTTAACGCGGGGAATACATTCCAAGCAAAGAAAGTGCTAAATGAAACAAGTGTTAAACTAGGTCATCCTAACACGTAAATGATGAGAATAGGTGAAACAAGAGTATGAAAAAATATACATAACTTTTTTATTTTGTAACATGTATTATTACTATTGTATTATATTAATTATAGACATTTTTGTGAAAAAAATACACACAACTTTTTTATTTTGTAACATGTATTATTACTATTGTATTATATTAATTATAGACATTTTTATTGCTAATATCGATTTGTATTCATAAATCATTCATGAAAAGCAAAAATATTCAAGTAAATAATTTGTTTGTGACGAGGAAGGTTCTTTTTCATTTGATACTTTTTGTTCTTTCATTAAGAATCATCTAATGAAATATCATTTGCCTTTTCCTCTTTCATTCAGCAAGCAACTGCTGTCGATAACGAGACATCGCATCCATGGCACTTCATCTCACCTTTGAACATCTATGAAAATTTGGATCATTTTGTATAAACTGATCCATAACTTCTGTAATAGTAACTAAACTTTCACTGTAAAATAATATTGATGAACAATCATAAATGTGAACTGTGACCGCCAAAAACTTTCTTATGTACTACACTGAATTGATATCAAGCCCATTGCGAGACGGCATAGGAGCATCAAAGCAACAAATGTGATTTCGGATTTATGTGAGTATAATGGTTTGAAAAACCTCGCCAAATTAAATAAATAAAAAATATAGAATTCGAAAAGAACTGCATTATATTGAAACAGCATTAAACGAAGCAGCGTTAAGCGGGGTCTTACTATACTTTAAAGCAGGAGTGTACAACCTTTTGGTTTCCTTGGGCCACATTTGAAGAAACAAATGAAAAGAACTGCATTATATTGAAAAGGCATTAAATGGAGCAGCGTTAAGCGGGGTCTTACTGTACTTTAAAGCAGGAGTGTACAACCTTTTGGTTTCCTTGGGCCACATTTGAAGAAAAAAATGGTCTTGGGCAGCACAAAAATATACTAATTCTAATGATAGTTGTTAAGCAAAGAAATTAATAAATAATGTATAATATATGATATCCATCATGAAAATAAGCAAATACGTCATAACATAATAATCTTTGACTTCTTTTTGTTCAGAAATTTTTTAAAATCATTGAGCATGCCAAGAAGTTTTAATCACTGAAATAAGAAATATTTTAGAAAGTAGAAACAGGAAATGTAGATACAGTGAGTGATCGGTTAATGAACAGTTTGGATAGTGAACAAATCAGATAACGAACACATTCGCGAAAGATTTTTATGTTCGGATAACGAACACTTCACAGAACAAAAAGAAGTTTTAATCACTGAAATAAGAAATATTTTAGAAAGTAGAAACAGGAAATGTAGATACAGTGAGTGATTGGTTAACGAACAGTTTGGATAGTGAACAAATCGGATAACGAACACATTCGCAAAAGATTTTTATGTTCGGATAACGAACACTTCACAGAACAAACTGTGCGACCCGCGGACTGACGGAATGACAGGTGGGCCGGATGGCTGCGTGGTAAAGCTGTGGCTTACCATCCTGGAGGATCTCGGTCTCACGCCTCCAATTTTTCAGGAGGGATCCGGGCCCATTGAACCTCATTCTTCAACCATCTGGTTGACCCCATTATGGTGTTGGCCATCCTGTGATGAGCTCTATGAGTTGCCACCGCCAGATAACAATATCTCACAAGGATATGGCAGCTTAATTAACCTAACGGAATGACAGGCTTAGGTCTTGTGCATTTGTAGACTTATGGGTAAGGATGGGGGAACAATAGTTTTTCCCGATTAAAATGAACTCGGAAACAACTTAAAACAATTCAAAGATTAATTAAAGAAGGTAATAGAGAGATCTTACAATATTTTGATGTTAGAATGACACCATACCAGGTTGAGGTCAATAGGCTTGCGGATCTCTATCATGACAATGCTATTAATCACTTCCAAAAAATCCTGAAGAGAGAAAAGAGATCGAAATTGGACAGATTCTTTAATAGAAAATAAACATAATAGATTAAAATGCAAGACTATATATGTATATATTATTATTATTACATATAAATAAACGTAGTAAGAAATTATATAATTTTTTATTTATGTTTTTTTAGGTCTCCAGAACGAATTAATCAAATTCCCATAAAAACCTATGATAAATCGATGATCGGTTAACGAACAATTCGGATAACGAACATTGTCTTAGAACGGATTATGTTTGTAAACCGATCACCCACTGTAAGTATTTAAATAATAAAAACTTCATTAAGTACATAGAACTCTCAATGTTTTAAGGAAATTTAAGATATTATGTTGGGTGCATGCAGCCTTCAGGCTGGACAGCCCTGCTTTAAAATATGAGTAATTCTAATATTTCCATTTTTTTGTCATCATCATCATCATCATCAACCTCTGCAATTTACATTTCAATTTACGCTTGTATTAGTTATAAATATATTATGTATTTGTTCACAACTTGCTCATAGCTAAGCAGCTTCATTTGCTTTTTATTGTTATTTATAAATGAATTACAATCAAGTAAAACTAGTATTAATTGTAATATCAGTTTACTTACAGGTATCCCTCACTTTACGCAATTTTAATTGGTTCTATGACATAATCGTGAAACATGAAATCGTCTAAAGTGAATTGAATTTAGCATGGGTGAGATAGAGCTATATAGGGGTTACTTGAGAAGGATAAAAAAAAAAAAAAAAAAATGTAAACTTTACATTTGTGAGCAAAAGAAATTTTAATGAATGAATGGCTAGATGAATGAATTTAATTAATAATAAAACAATAAGCAATGAAGTATGCAGTTATGTTTATGAATAAAAATTCATAAACATAACTGCATACTTCTGACTGTCTTCAATTCGATGATGAATGGACTAGGTTTGGTGAGTCTGGATCATTACTTTCTTGCTCTCTTGAAGTCCCTGGGATGGTAGGCTGATGATCTTCAACATTTAATGAAACAGTCAAGACTCAGCTGATGGGCAGCATTCTTCCTTTCTCTATAAAGCCCTTTGTAGCAAGTCAAAGAATTCTGAATTTCTCACAACTTTGGCACTTCTAGTCTGATTAGCATCATTTTCTTCAATTATTCTGATGGTACTTTCAATGTATTTAAAACATTTAATCATTTGTTTTGTAAGTTATTTGATGAGCTCAGCAATAAAGGGCTCCTGATTTTTGGAAATGGAAAACATCATTCATGTTGTTTTCCATTTCTAGAAGCTCTTCATTAGTGACAGGGCCGTGCAGTAAATTTTCTCAGTATGAGGCAAGTCTTTGAAATGCCGCCCCCTTAAATGTTTTTCTTTTCTTTCTGTATTCTCGGGATAAAGACTCTATACCCAGTGTTTGGGAGTACCTGTTTAATCAATGTGACTATAATATTTAAGTGTGGAAACGTAAATTTTGTATCTGTGTGGGGTTTCTGGGCGAAACGGAAATGCAGAAATAACAGGCTTACGACCTAGAAGCAGTCCACGTTCAATGCGTGAGCAAGGATGATGAATGAGACAACTCGATGAATTGAGTCGGAGATCCACATTGAATTAAATTCAACAGCTTCTTTATTAATTAAAATAAACACAAGAGAGATCTGAAATTTACATGAATGTTTCCCGATAAAATAACGGAGAGATGTACCTGTTGTAGATTTGTTTCTTTAAGTCGGCGTAGAAGACACAATCTTTAGTCTCTTATTTCAACAGTCTTTAGTCCAAATATCTTGTGCTATTCCCTCTTGCAGGGCCTTAACTAGGGCGTGGCGAAAGCAGCATTTGCCATGGGCGCAGCTTGATTAGGGGCGCAAAATTTTTAATTGAATGACTTTTTCCAATAAACATTCGCAGACATAACGTTATGTTTTTCTTTCATTTTATTTCTTAGAAGAGGTAATTCATGGTAAGAGCAGCCAAATTGTACCCCAATCAAAGGTGCCAGGTCGAGAAGGGGTGCTATTTTTATTGATAAAGTAAAAGTTTACAATGACTCATTGGGTTTCTGCCTCTTCAGTGAAAATTCATGGAAAGGCCTAAAGAAAAGTAATAAAAAGGAATTTCTACAAATCTATTTGCTCATTCAAACAAATATCTTACAGCAGATTCAGAAAAATCAACTCATTTTGATGGAGATAATTCAGTTTCAACATTGTTATCTTTAAATGAAAAAATGGGGGTGCAATTTGACCCTTGCCACAGGC
>AYEL01085806.1:0-19137 GCA_000484575.1 Olivierus martensii
AAACAAATTTAAGATAAACAAATTTTGCAGAATAATCCGTTTGATGTGTAACGAATGAGAAATCATGAAAACCATAACTTTTCTTTTATTATTTGCTTTCCTCATTTGCATTCTAGGTAAGTATGCTAATTTATTAACACAGAAGTTTTAATATCGTTATTTTTTAAACTAATATTATCTAATATTCTTTATTTTCTGTTTATATATAAACAGGGATTGTCATGATAGAGGCTTCGACTGGTTGTCCTAACCGTTTACAGTGTTATATGCATTGCAAAAATATTGGTGCACAAGGAGGACATTGCTATGGATCGATATGTCTTTGTTATGTTTGATGTAAAACTTTATTGACAAATTATCTGCATTATAATAACTGCAATTAAAATTGCATTTTTTAATTTCAGAATTATTTTAATCAATATTTTAATAAATAATAAGCTCTTATATTTGAAACGAATTATCAATAAATCTTACTTTTCTTTCCAAATCGATTTTTAAAATCAATAGTTTAATTCGAAAATTGATATTTAGTGTATAATTCTGTAATTTCATTAATAATTTCTATAAATCCGATTTATATTCATATTATACAGCTGCTACTTTATCATCTCTTACCTTATTCAGCAAGTTATCAACCATTGTATATGATTAATGGGAGAAATTTTTAAAAGAATGTATTTTCTTTATTTTGTCTTTTATCATATATAATATAATGACTTATTATGTCAGTAGGCATTCCTTATATTTTAATACAGTATTAGCTTTCTACCAGTTCATTAAAGTGGACGTTAAGCCTTTGTCTTTTATCGTATATAATATAGTGACTTATTATGTCAGTAGGTATTCCTTATATTTTAATACAGTATTAGCTTTCTACCAGTTCATTAAAGTGGACGTTAAGCTCAAAAAAAGTCTTATTCGAAAATAAATTGCGTGTGAAAGTTAATAAATATTGTATTTTTAAATGTGCGCTTTTTTATATTTAATATTTTGGCCACATTTAATTAAGAAAATCATATCCATTAATCGATCTAAATTATAATTAATTTTCTGATAATATATAAACCTCCGAAAATTTTATAGTTAAAACAGTTTTCTCTTCAGACTTCTTTACTGTTACTTAAGGTTAGTCTATTTTGTTTATTAATTAATAAATGTTTGTTAATTATTACTTAATAATTATAATAAGATAATCTAAATAAATGATTTTTTAAGAATAACTTATGATAATTATAAAAATAATTGAAGCATGAATATATTTTCAGTTAGTTTATTTGATTGTGTAGAGTTTTCTGCTTTACAAATAGAAATTTATTAAATTTAGTTTTATTCTTAGCATACAATAAACCGAAATTCTGTAATATTTAATTCGTATTTTATAAATACATCTAATAAGTAAAAATCATCCAAGTACAATAATAAAAAATTAGGATATTGGTTAGTTTTTATTGGATTATTTTGATATAGCTTAAGGATAGCGAAGCTATAGAGATCTCTAGATATTTAGAAAATATAAGAGAATAAAAATTGCAGTTTTTATTGGATTATTTTGATATAGCTAATTTGTTATTTTCTTAAACAGTTAATCAAATAGTTGCATGTAATTGTAACAAATTCTTAATATTATACATGGCTTATCTATTTTTATATTCTATTAGATTTTTTGACTTAATTTTATTTCTTTTAAAAAGAAGAACCGCTTTTCTATTAAATATATTCTAACAATAATATGATATTATATTACCATTAAATACGATATTTATTTTTGACCCGATTAAATCGAAATTTTTAAAATTAATTTTAAGTAACATAATAAATATTTATATAGGTAATTCTCGTATAACATGATAGTTAGGTTAAAATAAAATTTCATGTAGTCTAAAACTGTACTATAAAGTTTACCGCAAATTCTAAACAAATGTTAGAACGAATCCACAATATATAAATACTCTATTCTGCGAGAATTGATGGAATTTTATTATCGTTTTAGAGCGAAACTATGTTGTAGAAGTAAACTGATCCTCGGTTATAACGGGGGTTAGCGGGATAGTGATCCGATCCGCGTTATAATAGAACCGTGCTATAACCGACGGTTTCTCCTATTCTCTAATTTAGTGATTCGTTAACATAAAATTTCATGTAGTCTAAAACTGTACTATAAAGTTTACCACAAATTCTAAACAAATGTTAGAACGAATCCACAATATATAAATACTCTATTCTGCGAGAATTGATGGAATTTTATTATCGTTTTAGAGCGAAACTATGTTGTAGAAGTAAACTGATCCTCGGTTATAACGGGGGTTAGCGGGATAGTGATCCGATCCGCGTTATAATAGAACCGTGCTATAACCGACGGTTTCTCCTATTCTCTAATTTAGTGATTCTCGATTAGAGAATAAGAGAAAGCTGTTCAATTTATCCAAGAAAGTTTGTAATCTTCTTCTTCTGCAATCCATCCTCGTAGTGTTCCTTCCGGAATACCAACTCCCGTATTATTTCTGCTTTTGAGATACCACTTTTCACTCGATCTATTATGTTTAGTTTTTCCTTAATGGTATACGATTTTCTTTTATTGTTTGCCATTTTCAGAATACCAACTCCCGTATTATTTCTGCTTTTGAGATATCACTTTTCACTCGCTCTATTATGTTTAGTTTCTCCTTAATGGTATACGATTTTCTTTTATTGTTTGCCATTTTCCATTAAATAAATTAAATGTTATTAAAACAATAACTATATTTGTAAAACTTGCTAAAATCATTAAACAGCCACAAAAAAACATTTATATCAGATACGAACTCCCACTACAAATAACCTTTCGTCATGCCTTTCGTTTCCTTTTGAATACTAGTGTCGCAAATCGAAAATGTTTTGAAGATACCGTCTGAAAACTTTTAATTTTTTTTTTCAAATATATTTTGGAATTTATATAAATTACGGTCATAATTATTAACAAATATTCAAATTTCTATTATTTTATCATCAATAATAATAATATTGGTATGGAGACTCTCGACTGTACAATCATGTATCACGCATTTTCTTGTAATGAATCATTAATTGCACGAATAAATAAGTCGAAATAAAAAAGAAACAGGAATGTTTAGATGGATGGAGTTTCTCGTTCGCTATGGAAACTTCTCCCAATAAATAACACAGAAAAAAAGATAGATTATATATAATATAAATAAAAGAAATAGTTGTGTAAAGAAATTTAAACATCCTGAGAAAGGTTTTAACTTAACAACGATAAACAATCGATTAATGCGTGTCGTTTAACCGCGGAATTTTATATACCACAACATAAATCTGACGAAACACGAGTTATAATTGTGACGACACGAGATCAAATTGCGTGCAGCAAGGAACGCGATAATGTAAACGAAAGGTTAAACTTTATAATAACAAAATACGTGGGAAGGAGAAAAGAAAATGGGAAAGAATTAGAACATCCAAGTGAGTGAGAATCAGTGAGAGTCGGAGAGAAGGTGCCGTTAAGGAAGGTATGTCCCGAAAGCTGTCCGGAGAAAGGATCCGTATAAAACTAAAGTTGGAGAACATTCAAGTGAGTGAGAATCAGTGAGAGTTGGAGAGAAGTACACACAAAACAACGTTAAGGAAGGTATGTCCCGAAAGCTGTCCGGAGAAAGGATCCGTATAAAACTAAAGTTGTTTTTGTGTGTGCACCGAAAGAAGTTGGAAGTAAAGAAGAAATCGTCATAAAGGAAGAGAAAATAACTGTTCCAAGGAAGAATCAGCTTGTTATTTAGAGAGACATTTCAACAATTGGAATTTCAAAGATTTTATTAATTGTAAAGGTATTTATCCTCCAGCTGTATTTGGATGCGCTGCTCCCTATATTCGGGTTAGCAGCATTTGTAAAAGGATCTCTCTCTCTCTCTCTCTTTCTTTCAATAAAGATCCAGTTTGTTTGTCAACCGTATCGTTGTCTGTCATTATATCACTGGAGATTTCCCCCTCTCCGTCCTTACTCACAGAAGCGCCGCATATCCGCGTTTTTGGCTATCAAAAATATCCTAACGCTACTGGCGCTCCACGACCCCACAATAGTTCTAGAAATTTTGTTAATTTTAGTTCTGTTATTATTAAAAATGGCGACAAGAAGTTAACAACGCGGATGGACGTCGATTATGAGTTGTATTATATATTTCTCAGAATCTCTCAAAAGAATGGGAATAAGGAAGATCCGCGATATAAGCGACAGTATTATATCTGGGGAGCACTGTACGTCAATAAACGAGGGTTTTTAAACTTAATCGATATCTGTTAACTTTAAAGATTTTATTAATTGTAAAGGTATTTATCCTCCAGCTGTATTCGGATGCGCTGCTCCCTGTATTCGGGTTAGCAGCATTTGTAAAAGGATCTCTCTCTCTCTCTCTCTCTCTTTCTCTCAATAAAGATCCACTTTGTTTGTCAACCGTATCGTTGTCTGTCATTATATCACTGGAGATTTCCCCCTCTCCGTCCTTACTCACAAAAGCGCCACATATCCGCATTTTTGGCTATCAAAAATATCCTAACGCCACTGGCGCTCCACGATCTCACAATAGTTCTAGAAATTTTATTAATTTTAGTTCTGTTATTATTTAAATATGGCGACAAGAAGTTAACAAGGCGGATGGACGTCGATTATGCGTTGTATTATATTTTTCTCAGAATCTCTCAAAAGAATGGGAATAAGGAAGATCCGCGATACAAACGACAGTATTATACAGTATCTGGGGAGCACTGTACGTCAATAAACGAGGGTTTTTAAACTTAATCGATATCTGTTTAGCAATGCAATACAGTGATACCTCGTATCCGTCCGCTTTGGAATATGTCCTGTTTGGATGAGAAAAATTTTGCTTGTTATACGACATTTGTTTGGAATACGACCGACTCGCGTGCTAAAGCTTGTATGAGTGTGTTGTGTATTCGCTTAGAAAACACATTCCTTATATAAAATTTCTAATAACTCGTAATAGCATTGTCTGAAATGACCAGACAATGTCATATTTCCGAAACATCCTGAGGAGAAGGCAGAAGAGAAGTTCTTTGTACAGATTTTTAGTAAAAGTCAAACCTGGGGAGCCTCAACAAGGTCCAAGTAAGGAAAAGAGACAGAAAATAGAGAAAAATACCAGAATTTCAGATTCTTGAAGTTTTATTGGAAGCAGACTCTCTATCCAAACAATAGCATCTCCTCCTCCTCCTTCTCAGTTCCTTTCTAATAGGCATTGTACTCTTCTCACTAAGGCAGTGTTGTGAAACCCTCAATAAGGTCCAAATAAGGAAAAGAGACAGAAAATAGAGAAAAATATCAGAATTTCAGGTTCTTAAAGTTTTATTGTAAGCAGACTCTCTATCCAAACAATGGCATCTCCTCCTTCTCCTTCTCAGTTCCTTTCTAATAGGCATTGTACTCTTCTCACTAAGGCAGTGTTGTGAACTTTCATTTATTTTATCTACTGTAATTGCTTTTGCATTTATATATTTTAGTATTAATCAGAATATAAATTATTTTCAATATTCATTTATTTCGTCTACTGTAATTGCTTTTGCATTTATATATTTTAGTATTAATCAGAATATAAATTATTTTACACAAGCACATCAATGTATAATATGCCAATAACAATAGGATTTTTTTCATGGGACTGATTCTTTATTTCTTATAGGAAAAATTCTTTTGGTATACATCTTGTTTGGTATATGTCCAAGGATCTGGAACAGATTAAGGACGTATACCGAGGTACCACTGTATATTGAAGAGTTCAGAATGAAACAACTCTCTATTCCTTTTGTTTTATCCATAATGGACTGACATTTTTAGAAAGTCAGATTTAAATAACTTAAGTAACATTTACATTCCAGATCTGATCGAAATCGTTGTATGATCTATAGAGGTGTCTTTCGTTAAGAGAATCATTTTTTTCTACATACCTTAAATTTAGCTCAATAGGATAAAATTTTTAAAAGCTCGATAGCATTGAAATTAGAATATATCTATATTCCGAATTTGATCAAAAGTAGTTGGACAATGCGATCTGTAAATACGTTTACCGATAAAAGATCACCATTTTCCCCCTTTATTTTGAAGATAAATGCGAATCTTCAAGTCTTCTGGAATATTTCAGAGGACATGAATTAATTTATAAAATGCGTATATTCCAAATTTAATCAAAATCGATTGAATGGTGCGATCTGCACTGGCTAAAAAGAAAAATGACGTTTATGCCGACTTTTTTTATTTAAAAGTTCTCTAGTTTTTTATTCAATGGATTTTATTTTAAAATTTGGTAATCTTGTCCTATTGAACACTTAACTGATAGTTTAATAATATTTAAGTTAGAACTAAATTTACAGAAACTTCAATTTTGGCCGAAAAGATTCTTCTAATAAGAGTCACTAGGCAACAAATTATATTTGATATTGTCAGTGCCGGTCCTATGGATTTGACGATTGATCAATATACTATTCATTAATTATTAATGTATAAATTTTATTTTTTCTTGTTTCAATTTCATTAAATTCTTTAACTGTATCGTTCTTTTACTCTTGATTTATTATACGGATAATTTTATATTGTCGGGATTTCAACATCTGGACTCCCCCCGGTGAGAGGCTGCCGGAAGCTAAACAAGTCAACAAATGGGTGGTAATTGGACCAATTTAGGAAAGGGTTATCTCCCTAAGTAGGTCTAGTAATGGCTGTTGTTCCGCGATCTCTTTGTCCCCTGCTTTCTTATAGTTTTGTTTTTAAACTGGAGAGAAGGGGACAGGTATGTAATAAAAGAACGGGACCGCAAGAAAGAGAGGAAAAACAAGGGTTAACTGTCTAAATATGCCGTATAATGGATATCGGCTTCGGTCGCTTTGTCCCCTGCTCTTTTATAGTTTTGTTTTCAACACTGGCAAGAAAAATAAAGTAAATAATTAGAAAAAACAAAAATTAGATATTTTTATGTAGAATAAAATTCCATGCTGATTAGAAAATCAAAAGCTAAAAAAATGAATTCCAAGAAAATTTATAATAAAAAACTAAACAAAAAACTTCATCGTATGTAGAAACTTAAATTTGTTTGAAAAAATAACTTATATAAAAAATAGCTTCATCGGCATTGAAAAAGAAACATCTCCGACGCAAAGGGTATCTATATAATAACTGAGCTACAGCAAATGTAATTTTCTTGGTTTGAAATATTTTATGTCGGAGAGTATTCGAGTTTGGCACTTGGAGAATAATTTCATCGTCAAGAAGAGAGATTATTTATAATGACTGAATATTTTCATAACAAGGCTTCATATACAAACACCCGATAATATTTATACCTATAATATCAATATTATATATAAAAAGTCAATGCAAATTAATCTTAATTGCAGAGTCACAAATATATGACAGTACTGTTGAAAGAGTTACTATTACAACTGTGAGGACCACGAATTCGCCCCCGAACGGAGACAGAATCGGGGAAGTTCCAAGGAAAGGAGAGACATTGTTAAAACAAACGCGAAATACGAAGACAGTTCGAGTTGTATTTCCTTCGTCCCCAATGACAATAAATCCCTGAGAAAGCTTACATCAGGTGTCCGTCGAATAGTCGCGAATCTGATACCTGGCTCCGCGAACGTTTCAAGAAGTAAACATCTTCGCGCTCTCCCAGGGAAAAAGGTGAGAGAAAGATCACGGTTATTTAAGATCCCGCGCCGCCCTCTATCAGCACTTGGACCACTTCCATGCCTGTTTACCCGTCCACCGCGTATTCTACTACGACGTTGGTCCGACGTCAACTCCCGCTTGTTCTACGAAGTCGTCCGCTGTTCTCCACAATTATATATTTCTATTCATCCAGTTTATTTTACTTGTTCTTGAGTGAGAAGAAGAAGACAATGCGAAACATCGGTATTGTCAACCAGATCCTCCGTGTGTTCCAGGAATTCCCATTAGTGCACCAAGGACTGGAGTCTATCAAGGATATATATGGATGTTTACCACAATGGTTCTCAACTATTGAGGACAATTTTTTTTTTGAGGGACAATTTAATATTTTAAAATTTGGCGGCACACCTAAATATTTTAAATAATAATTTAGATTTAACAACAAATCTTTATTAACAGATTATTATATTTATTCTTATTTATTACATTCTGATTACAGACATATTCGTACATGGGATCATTAAATGGCGGCTCTTATTATGTTATTATTCTATCTGCGGATTTTGTCATTTTACAGAAACGATGATTTTACTGTCCGACCAGCTTATCCGCGACTATCGACACAAGTACGCGTGCACTAACTGAACGAGTCCAGTGACAAAATACAGTTTCGCAGATGGATATTTTCAAACGCAAGATAACTGAAGTTGAATGGAAGTTTATTTTGTCAAGGTTGAATGATAATGATTAGTTTCGATGTTGGAAATAGTATACCTGTATGTAACAGAACTTAATATAATATTAATACAAAATTCCTACCCGTCATTATACCTACTGCGACTCTCCCTTTCGCGTTTGGACTCATCCACCTTAGCTAGGTGTCGTTTTTTGGACAGAGAGTAATTAAATTTTTATTACTTAATTTTATATTAAAAATTTTAAAATTAAATAAAATTTTTGTCATTATTCATAATTATTTCGGCAGTCACAGAAATTCAAGGATTAGATTTGTCTTATGATAGCCTATTTATAGGAATCCGTACAGAGGTTTGACTACAAAATGATACAATATCCAGCCAATCACGTTTCACAATTAATATATATGATTCATATAATTACATACATACAATTCTTTCTTAATTTTTCGCTGTAGACCGTCAAATGTTTAGAACCGCTACTAAACCTATTTCTTTACCGTTTATTAAATGGATTTTAAAGAATTTTTGTTGCTAATTTAATACGGGCCGGCGTGGCGCCATCTGGTGGCCGAGGGCCGAAATTAATTAATGCATTTTATTTATTTATCTGTTTAATCTGCCCTGTAGTTTACCTTTGGTTAAACACTGGTGTCTCGCCAAGCAGCATTTATCGTTTATGTATGTACTAATTGTTCTGTTCATGGTTTTGGACGGACCCGAACCGGTCCTCGTACGCCGATACTGCGTTTCGATCACCATTTACATATTCGATTACCATTTACATATACTTTAATGCTTGGTCCGATGCAGTGCCGTTCTGTTAGGCCTTTTCCATTATTCTAGGTTTATTTCTTTAAGCTAGCTCTATGAAAAACCGAAAGACTAGTAAAAAATGCTTCACCGGAGCATGAAAAGATGAATATGATTATCAACCTTGGAAATGTCGAAGACAAGGGGCAACCTACGACAATTTTCAGTAGCCGACATCGACCGTCGAAGTGCGGCCATTTTAGATTTGCCCCGCCCCACTGAACTTATCGGCAAGCTGGATGTTTTGCCAACCCAATCATATTTCGTGCCTCATTTAGCCAACAACTGCGTATTTGAGTCGTTTTGGGCCCTTCCGGATAATGAGGCGTCCCTGCATATTCTGCGACACCCGAAGGCACGGATTGGATCGTCAAAACGTCCAGTCTGCCTTCGAGTTCAGTGAAGTAGGGCAAATCTGAAATGGTCGCACTTCGACGGTGGATGTCGGTCACTGAACATTGTTGTAGGTTGCCCCTTGTCTTCAACATTTTGGTTGATAATCATATTTTCCTTTTTCTTGCTCCAGCATAGCAATTTTTACTAGTTATTACATAGTAGTAGCGAAGATAAACATCGATTTTTTAGCATTGATGTCCACATACATTGCTTTTAGAATCGAATAATGATAAATAGAAGAAATATTGTTTATGGATCATCAATGAAGAGATATTAACTATAGATTTATAATTTTACATGATGCTTATTTTGAAGAGAAATTATAATCGGCTGATTATTAGTAATGTTTCAGCAATTTTTCAAAATGACACTTATAGTCTTTCGTGCAGACTGTATTTTATTGAAATTTAATTTATAAGAATATGAATATATATATATTCTATAAAAATAAAATATATATCTGTATTCATGATATTTAATCTATAACCAGAAATTTTCCTTATGGATTTTTCCTTTGATTAATAATTTGTTTATGATTTTTATGATCATTCCACAAAATCAATATAAGAACTGTTTATGTATACATATATATCAATAAATTATTCGAATCCAACAATAAAAATAATTTTCATGTACATTAGAATTTTTTTACAACGGATTTCATAATTATTATTGATGTAATCTACAAAATTAATTTCTAAAACTGTTATAAATATTGTATAATAAGCTGAAATGTTCATTATATTTAAAAAAATTTTGAAATTAATTTTTTAGTTTAAGTTTATAACATTTAAAAGAGTTAAAAATCTGTAGTAGGTCCTATTGATAAAATTTTTTTATATTAATTTTCATTGATTTATTACTATATGAAAATTCATTTTTCAAAATTTCATTGATTCATTGAAAATTTCTTTGATTTATTATTATATGATTGAAGATGAGATGTTATATCGATATATTCTGAAATGCAGCATTTGCAAGATAAAAAAATTGAGATTGGGTTAAAAATCTATATTATTAAAATGGCTAAATTTATCATTATTAAAATTTTAACTTAAATAATAATATAATGCAGATATTATTTCTTGTAGAAAAGTTAACAATTAATTATTATATATGCTGAAGGGGAAAATAATTCAATAATTTTATTTTATTTTTAGCTTTATTCAAGACATTATCATCGAAATTTAAGTATTTTTTCTTAATAATGAAAAATATATTAAACAACATAACTCTCTGTATTCATGTTGCCCAGGTAAGAAATTAATATACAGATATTTGATTTAAACCAGTAGTACTTACAACAATGATGTAATCAGTACATTTTATGATTGGTCAATGCAATTCAATGGTTTTGAGTGATTGGCCGGATTGGCCACGTGGAAACGCTTTTGCTTTCCACTCCGGAGGACCCGGATTCGAATCCCGGGTCCCATCCCTTGAAAATATTTATCATGGGGTCCGGGCCCGGCCGTTGGTTTCTTTTTATTTATTATATTGACCTAATTTATTTGGGCTAATTAAAATTTATAATAAAATGTTTGCAATTTAATATTAATTGGCAGGTAACAATTCTATTTACATTACATTTTACACAAGATAAAATATTTTAAAGCAAATTACTGGATATACTACTAACAAGAAAAACAATTAGCGAGATATGTTTGAAAAATAAAGACAGAAATCTCTTCGGCCTATGCTTTACTATTGTTATTGTTGATTACTTAAGAATGTTGCTATTTCAGAACCACCATGAACCGGCATGTTCTGTTAGATAATCAGGATTGTCGACCAAATTCTTTAAGAATTTATTAAAAAAATCTGGATGTATGCAGTATAGAATTGATTCAAGAACTCTTTATTGAAAAACACATATTTTATCATCTTGCTTGCCATTCACATAATAGACAAAAAATATGAAAGCAGGATTTTACAGAAAAGTAGAAAAAATATAATCTCTGGATTGAACTTGAAGTAAAAGATCGAAAGTTTTAAAATATATAACTACACTAATAACAATGTTAGATTTTCAAAACCTAGATTATACGTATTTTCATATTGTTCATAATTTATTTTAATCAGTTATATATGATATAATATGATATCATATATCTCTGATTGATTAATCTGTATATTGTATATAAAACAACTTATGAACTATGTATATATGTATGAATGCAAGGCTGAAATGCAAAATATTTAACAACTAGTAAAGGTTCTAAAAATTGTAAATATCAGATTACTGTATTGCTAATTATCAAAAATCAGCAATACAGCTAATTGCACAAATACTAGTCAGTAGTCACGTTTACTATTTTACAAAACAGTTAAAATGGATTAAAAATAAAATTAACGCTAAAACAACAATTTAGAAGCACTTAGAGATGATTTACTTAAA
Source organism: Olivierus martensii (assembly GCA_000484575.1). Classification (NCBI taxonomy): domain Eukaryota; kingdom Metazoa; phylum Arthropoda; class Arachnida; order Scorpiones; family Buthidae; genus Olivierus; species Olivierus martensii. The sequence continues at coordinate 11,975 of AYEL01085806.1, forward strand.
GCATAGATAACATGGTGATTCTCTCAAAGAAAATGCAACGCTTTCTAGTCTGTACATAAATAGTGACAATACAACTTAGTTTCAAGTACAATATTATGTATTAATAATAGAAGTTATATTACAGTTATTAATTAATTTTACTGCATACATACTTATTAATATACTACTTGACAACCGATCTTTAAATATTTTTACAATCAGAAGGGCTTTACCGGTGCGTATCAATCAAGCATTATATTCAACATATATGCTGCCTGTTCGTTCGAATTTGCGTACTTTCTTAAGACCAAGAAAGTCGAAATTTGAGAATGTTATAGAGTAGGGGACGAACACCTTTTTAAGAGTCCGTGCCAAAATTGGCTAAACTTTTGTAAAAGCCATCCCTCGCGTGCTGATCCGAATTTTAAATGGTATATCAGCTCTAAGTTTTGGGTGCCACGTTGGACACGCGTGCCATAGGTTTGCCATCCTTGTTATAGAGGGAACATTGAACTGATTTGCAAATAACAAGTAACTGGTGATTCCACCTCGAAGGGAAAGGGGATAGGAAAATAAATTTCCTATATTTAACTTATGGAAACTTTTAAAAACCTTTATTTCTCGATTATTTGTTTTTTTTTATGCTGAAAAAAATATATTTTCACATATTGGTTTAAAAAATTATCCTCTTTTGAAAAGGGAAAATAAAAGTAGCAGCCCCCAATTTGCGAATTTCTAATGTTAGTCCTATTTTGACGAAAATCAATATCTAGAGATTTTTAGGTTACATATTACGAATCTGATGATAATTTTTCAAATTCGAAATGATTGAGCCAATATTGCGGCCCAAATTCGAACGCATATTTTAATTTAGTTGGATTTTGTTGTATTATCGGTCAAATTGCCCATCTGGAAGACTGAAATCTTTCACTCAGAGAATTCAAGAATCGGAATCCAGGTCCCATTCCTTAGAAAATATTTGGTGGTCTGAGCTCGAGCTATCGATAGCCATCGTCAATAGTCTGCCTTGTCGACCGGATTGGCCGCGTGGAAACGCTTCGGTTTTCCACTCTGGAGGACCGGGTTCCCTACTGGTGATCCCCGTCCTTCACCATTCGCCAACCCTCCACGGGTATGGGCACAGTCCGTGGTTGGAACTGGAACCCGCTCCCTTAGTAATCTCCCTGATTGGAAAGGGGGCGTAAAATATGCAAAAACAAAAAAAATGGTTTTGATTAGTCGGCCGAATTGGCCGCGTGGAAACGCTTCGGCTTTCCATTCTGGAGCGCCCGGGTTCGAATCCCGGGTCCAGCCCGTCGATCCCCGTCCTCCACAATCTTGGTGACCCCTCTGCAAGGGTGGGTAGCCTGTGGAAGGGCTTGTTTCACCCCGCCACTTAGGGCTTGTTTCGCTCCGCCATTTAGTATTCTCCCAGAATGGAAAGTGGCGTCATCTGTTGACAAAAGAAAAGTCTGCCCTCCACTGATGTAAAAGCCTCAATTCTGCCACATAATAATCAATAGATTGAGACATAGCATCATTTGTTGACAAAAAAATAAAAATAAAAATACTGTGACCAAACTGCCTATCATAAATATTCATGTCTCTTGAAGAGGTATGGCTCACCTCTATCGTAGAGAGGCTTATATACTATTTGTTGATAATTCGTGAAAGCATCACTTTTTAGACAGTAGTCCATCAGTTGTGGAGATCTACGATATACACTAGGTCTATTATATTATATTCATTACAATATTATTATTGAAATGAACTCGAAAAGCACATAAATTTCTTAATATTGTAATATCAATTATTTTAAAATACCGTGAAATTGCTTAGAACAAATTTTTGTACATTTGGATATAGTTTTATACAAACAGTTCTGGAAAGAATTATCGGCCGGATGGCCGCAAATCCGGGTCCCACACCTCAGTTTTCAGGAAGGGTTCTGACCTGGCCCCGGCCCGTTGAACCCCATCCTTCAACCATCTAATTGACCCCATCATGGATGTTGGCCAGCCTGTGATGGGCACTGTAAGTGGCCGCCACCAGATACAGTATATTCCTCGTGAGATATGGCGGCTTAACATATCTAACCTAACCTAACCTGGAAAGAATTATATGCCTATTTTCCAAACATGTCCGCTATTTTGAAATAATTTTTGGGATATATTGAAGAATATGCATCAAAATTATCTTCAATCTATATAACTGCTAATAGTGCTTCTGCTCAAGGCCCCCAACTTTTAAGTGAGCGCCAATACAACACAAAGTATGCAATTGTTAGAGAAACAATAATTCAGAGAAATGTAAAAATAACATTAATTTATTGGTGTTATTTTTCACTTCTATGATCTTTTCGTTACTTATAACAATTTATTTTCAATAAAAAGTGATTTTTGTGAATTTACATGCTATAAAAATGTTAAGCATTTCAAATTCGGGCATTTACTGGAATCTAAATTAAAATATTTACTTTAAAAATTTTAGACATCATCAAACTACTGTAGATAACACATTTATCAGTAATATTATATTGTTTGTAGTTTTGATTTACTTTAAAAATAAATATTATGATATTATTATTATTATATATCTAATAGATATCAATATATGAAGTTATTGCGATTCATAACTCTGTATCTATAAGGAAAAAAGTAAAAATTTCTTCAAAATTTAACTATATATATGTGTGTGTGTATGTAGATATATAATAATATTAATAATAACATATATTTATATATATACTATATAATAATAACATAAAATGCTAATAACATTGTCAATCTCTACGACAGTCAACTTCAATCATTTAAAAAATGAATGAAGCAGACTGACGTATAGATTGAAATAGATTATTTTCTGCTATACAGAAGATTATCTAATTATTTATTATTTTCTTTAATTTTGAAATCTATGAAAACTGAAAATATAACAAAAAATATTATAAAGTAAGATTGATAATTTCTATTGCTTTATTTTTCCTATTCAATAGAAATCTGAGAGTGGGCTGGGGATTAATCCCTCCAGATTTCTATTTGATGTAAAATATATATAAAGATGGAATCAATAATTCGGTCTAAAAATTAAAATATAAATGTAAATAGAAATATAGTTATAACTAAGTAAAATAAATATATTTTTAATATTTATACTTCAGTCCTCCAAATTTTTTTTTTTTTTTTTTTTTTATAAATATATATAAAAATTTAATTATTATATTATTTTTATAATTCCAAATTTTTTTTTTTTGTATAGCAGCAGTTGTTTCTATTTCTCGTTTAGTAATTTCAGTTCGATAGATTTATAATTGAAAATAAAAAAACCTTAAAAATTTTTAACTTAAACGGATCAAAAATAAAACTATTTCAATGATATTCAAATCTTATAAAAAATAAACACGATTTTTTCTTTAAACACTGCAAATGCCTTCAGTTCCAAGAATAAAATGATATCACCAGTTATAGTGGAAAAAATAAAATCAATATTTAAGAAATATATATATATAAATTGATATTAAATATGAATTTTATTCTATAAATATAATTTTCGTATCAGGGCTGAGATCCACCGTAACTACATGATAATACAGATGGGATAATAAAATTTGTAAACTTAAAAATAATTGATGATTAACTTATTGCAAGTTAGTGAGTAACTTGAAGATTACTTAAACTGCAATGACTTTATATATAGCAAACTGAATCTAAAGCCGGAAATATTACGACAACGTGATAAGAGAAACACTCACCATATATTGATTATGTGTCGTATCATTCTACACGAAATTGCATTATAATCGTAATGATAGCGTTTCAATATATTTTACAGTATTGTATGTTAATATTATTGAATGACTAAGAAAAGTCTTTCTTCACCGAAATTTTTTCTTTGATTTATGGATTTTGAATTAACTTAGAAATGTCATGGACGATGATTGGTTTTGTTTCTTTCGATATAGGATTATTACTTGAAACGATTTGTCGTTTTATCTTTAACTTATAGATCTTTTGAATATATAATCAGAAACTACAAAGATAATTTTACAAAATGAATAAATAATGATTATTTAATACTGCAACTATGATCTTGATATTTGATCATTCGTAAAATAAACCATTTTTATGCCTACTACTAATAATTATTAGAAGAGATAGAAATTTACTATGGGTGCATCCAGTTGGCAAGCGCTTTGCTGACTTTGATAAGTAAGCGCTTAGTTCATTAGGCAACATGAGCACCGTACGTCCCTGTTCAAAACTAATGTTAGGCTAGGAATCCACTATACCAGAAAACTGAAACTGATAACATAAACTGAAACGATATAAACGTGCTGAAAGCACTCGAATACTTTCTTTCTCCTGTAGTGTATAATATATAAATGGAGGTTTTAATGCAAGAATTGCAATAAAGCAAAGCACAGTTAAAAGCATTCTAGCTCGAATATGTTTAGACCCCATGGCTATCTGGACTGTACGCATGTAGAGGGAATTTTACAGGGGTTGTAATGAGTTTAAAGGTTGTGGCATGAGAACTGTGTGTGTATCTGTGTGTAATTATTAATCTGGGGTGAAAGCCAAAGAATCTCATTAATAGAACAACAGGTAAAAAGATGCCGATGGATGAAGTATTCGAAAGTATGACTGCAGCTGATGTATGCCCTTGCAGCCCGAAGGGACATCATCTCTTTTATCTAGCGTGGAGTCAAAGATTGGCAATTAAGGGTGTTTTTATAACGTGGTGCCCGTCTTTCAGGATCCTATCTTGGTAGCCCGGAGGCTCGATACTCCATCCTAGACTACTAATTGCTCAGAAATATGATGCTTACATTTCCATCTTCTGATTTACAGTATCTAAAATTGTGAAAATTTTATACCGAATTTTTCAGGCTCCTAATCCATCAGCCACCGTTAATACGTCATGTCGAGATAACTCCGCCTATATATCGAGAACCAATGGATTATCGTATGCTAATTACGTCAGCGGCGACGTCAATCCTTGGGCAGGTTTGGATGGCAGCATGGCATCCATCCAGGGAATGCAAGGCAATTCACTCAGCAGAGGTCAGTAAAATATTTTGATTTCTTTAAAGATCGGTATCTTTGTCTTATGTTGAATGGAAATTATATTAAAACCAGTTTGTTAGATCATTTCATACCCATAATTGTTGTTTATACAACAATAAAATGATTTATATGTTGAAGTTTCTTATCTGTTTCGACATCAAATTTAACACCGTGCTATCTGAAATGCTACTATAAATATTTTGATTGTGTTACGATATGTCTACATCGGGAATTTTTTTTTTAACCTTTCTATTCTGCTCTGAGGAACTCGTTCGATTTTAATACTTTGCCACGCATTGCATAGACACATCCTTCGATATTTTTTTGCATGGTTAAGGCAGATTTTACACAAAAGAAACTTTTTCTTTTGCTTGGATGAAATCTGTTGGTCTAGCGAGACTTGTTTTCCAACAAATCGCTGTCAAATGGCATAATTTAAATTCCGAAATGTGATAAAACATATACGACGATGACGCGAATGCGAGGAAGTGGAAGAAAAAAAGAAAAACTGGATAAGATCTCGTCGTAAAAATTGACACGCGTTAAGATTTTTAACGTGTTCATCGAGTGAATAAAATCCAGTAATTTAATTATATAACATTTTTAACTGCTCAAACAAATACAGTAGAAATTTAAAAGGAAAAAAACAGTAATAAAACTGATTTTATCGCGTTTAACTTTCCTCTTGATGATGCTCTTCGTTTGATGACGAATAATTCGAACTATTTAAAAAAACTCTTTTTGTAAACATAATCTTAGCCATAACTCGGACGTATAACTGTCAAGTGGGTGCATATTTTTGTTTTTCATACGTTGCTACTTTTAAAGGTAGCGCGACAACGCCCTTGTTACAATTCCTCTGACAGCAGTCTCTTTTTTTTTCCTTCTCTCTCTTCCAGATTCAATCTTTTATCTGCTGACCTATCATACTATAACGTCCTTTTAAAAAGTTGTAATTCTGACGTAAATCAGTCCAGACAGTTTTGCACTCTTTCTATTTTTATTTTATAGCTTGTAAATGACAATAGGATTGGATTCTATTCTCCACATAAATCACAAACAGGCTAGGTTACTCTTCCTATCTTATAGAGTTTGAAGGCATTTTCGCACAGGATGAATGTCTATAATTTTTTTCTTATTCACTTCCTGTTCTAGAGTTTGATGTATGTTCGACATATTTGTTCTGACACATAGTTTTTTAATTATTTATGAAGCATCGACTAGCTGTCAATTTTATCAAATTTTGGTATTAGTACCGAGCGCGAATGGTAACAAAAAAAAAGTTGAATTTTTCGTTTATAATTAATGCAGATTTTTTGTGGACACTCTGGAGATGTTATATATAATTAAGCGGGCCACTTTTTTAAATTTTATTCGTATTAAAAACACGTGTGATATGTTAGAGAGCCACATGAGTGGCGATAAAGTTCGCGTCGCGTCGCTTCCTGCAGCGCGCTGCAACCGTCTGTTATATATAGTTGTTGTTTTTTTTTGTTCCTCTTTGTTTCTATCTAGATGAATAAATTAAAAGAGAACATCTGGTTCTAATAATAAACTTAAGATGTAATTTATAGCATAGGAAAACAGAATTAACGACAACAAGCAAAGATCGAAAAGATAATTTTTAATTATTAATTTTTAGAATCTACCGACTATAGTTCGTTCGCGGACGGACGTGAATGCGTTAATTGCGGTGCCATATCTACACCACTGTGGAGGAGAGATGGCACGGGACATTATCTATGCAACGCGTGTGGTTTATACCACCGCATGAATGGCATGAATAGACCTCTTGCTAAACCTCAGAGGAGGCTGGTATGTATTGATCTATACCTAATTCATGTACACATTGTTTTTTGGGTTCTATTATAGGCCCTAAATTTCGACAGGTATCCTCTAAGAGAATGGGTATAAGATGCCACAACTGCGGCACTACAACGACTACACTGTGGAGACGAGACAACGAAGGCGAACCAGTATGTAACGCTTGCGGACTGTATTACAAATTACACAACGTAAGTAGTAAGTGCGTGACATATAATCATGGCGGCGAGTAACGTAAAACCAATAAAAATTTCTTTTTTTTTTTTTTTTTTACCATTGGCAGGTCAACAGACC